>JAKSZP010004525.1:0-55341 GCA_022478985.1 Massospora cicadina
TTGAAACTATGGTTTTGAACTCTGTATCTCTTAAGCAAGGAAAGTTATTGATGGTAAGAGTCAATGCCATGGAAGGTATTATGATAAAATAGGGGGCGGGTATGATTGGCAGAAAGATCAAGTCATTCTGCTAGTAAAAATCTTGGATAAAAATGCTGACAAACTCCTTCAACTTACCAAAGAGTTAGTGGAACTGCGGATAAAATCATCAAAAGTAAGGCATGGAAGTTGAGCTAGAAGATATGGGAGAAGATTATCACTAATTGTCACTCTAAGTTGGAAGGAGCCTCAGCTGTTGCCAAGAGAGCCCCTAAAAGTGGATCTTTTCTGTTTATAAAGGGATTATCATCTGAAGATGATAGCTCTCAATAATACAGTCATGAAAACTTGCAGAAGGCACTTAAAAACCTGGCTTCTTATCCATTATGGCATCCTGCATCATTAATTAGAGTTTCTATCCAGGCGGGAATACTGGAAACAATCCCCTCAAGAACATAGAATTTCTGCCCACCCCAAAATTGCTGAATTTTTAAAAGAACAGTGTTAATGTGTTCTTTAGGCTTTTTGAGATGGCCATGGTAGGATGTGGAGACTGCTAAAAGCCTGTTAATATGATCAACTGCCTTGATATGGTAAGTCAGAACCTTGTCCTGCCCCATCTAGCTACTAAAGAATGGACTTATGTGGAGGCTAAGTGTAAGTATCAACCAGGAACCACTCCATTTAGATAAGGAGCAATTCATGTTTCACTAAAAAAGGGGCGGAGGCCTGCACCTGTGCCTGTCACCACCCAGGGCAATATGGCCCATGTGGTGGATGAGAGGTGGGTCACGGCATACCCCCTGAGCGTTGCAGTGTTTTTACCAGCATTATCCTCTTATAAGCTGGTGGAAAACATTCAGATGGTTTGCCAGGAGGTAATAAGATTGTGCAAACACCTCAAACCTTCTGAGATCCCACCATTGTGTCAATGTCAAACCCAATTCCAACAGGTATAGGGGTGGTCAGCCCCTTCCCAACCAACTGGGTCCAGCCATATGTGGCTTGGCCCTGGGCACAACCTGCTGACCACTCAAAATGTTGCCACCATAGAAAATGCATGTACATGAGAAAGAAAATGAGCAATGAGCCTGGAGAAAATTTGGTTAAGCAGTATAGACCCAAATCAGTTGCAAATTAGATTTGGGATATCAATCCAACAGCTTGTTTCAAATTTACGCCCATCAGTAGTTGTGAATGCACAATTTTACCCAGTGAGCTTATAAGCAGTTTCAAGATTCTGATATGACTGGATAATAAGTCTGAAATTGCTATGGCAGATTGGGACAATCCGCCAACCATACAACTAGTTACAATTATTCAAGCGCCTTGGTTGAGGCGATTATGAGTCAGAAATTAGTTTTATTCAATCTCCTAAAAATAGGGTGATAAGGTGATGTTGAAATTCAAAAAATATTGAGTAAAATCGCCTCAAATTAAGGCGATAGCAAATTGAATACCATACTCTTCCAGAACCAATGAAATATGGCGGAACTGAATACTAAGCTGAGGAAATGGTATTGTCTAAAATTGCTGAGATATAAACAAGATGAGACTATTGAAGAGAGGTTGGTTGTTAGTTTAGAGCGAGGGGAACAGCAAGGATCTTCTGGATATATTATATTAAATAAATAAACTGTCATTTAGGGCATTAGCTCCATATCTTATTATACTTTAAAGTGTACCTGAGGTCCAATGATCTTCATATCCTCTGTCCAATTGCTCAGTGGGTTCAACCCTGTGCAAAATCCCCCGGCGTATCTCAACAATTCTTCCAAATTTATAACAGTAGTGCTCACTACAGAGGGCCCATTGAACAACCACTAGTACCAAGCAAAAATGCCCAATCTGCAATCATGGTCTTCAATGAAGGGGAATTATCCCAAACAGCTGCACTGGCTGAGACCGCAGAATCAAACTTGCTGGGACGCCATTCTTAAAAAGCAGGAGGAACTCCTTCAGGAGCGTGACAAAGTAATAACTCAACTTGAAAGTGCAGCTAGTCAGCTGCGAATACTTGGACAGCAGAACAGCAGCTCATCAATTGACTGGATGATGATACTAAATGTCTACACTGCATGGAGCATAAGTTAATACCTACCTTTTACCCACCTCATCCCCATTAGGAAGCGGAAGAACAAGGGGGCGCTCAGGAAGGATCTTTTTATGACGAATATGCAACCAGTATACTGGCCGTCCTTCCCGCTGAAGAGCCCTAACATACCCCAAGAGCAGCTGGGCCTTCCAAGCCTGGCCCTCCTTAAGATTCCAGTTATGGGGCACAGACAAATCCGAGTACGCTTCTAAGGCTCGCATTTATGAGCAGGAGGAGGAGGTCTGCATTGAAAATCTACTCCCATTTGACTGCAATGGAAACATCCATGGGTTCTTTAAACGATTTGAATCTGTGGCGGAAGGAACCTTCAATTGGTGAAAGGGTAAATTGCTGATATCCACCTTGGACATTGGAAGTACCAACTAAGTTACCTGCTATCTTCCAAGAAGTTCCATTACTTACCATGAGGTGTTGGAAACTGGGTTGCAGTTGTTTGGTGGTACTTCAAAGATGTTGCAGCATAAAACTGAGTTTCTGACCATTGGGTCCAACGTAATGAGGCCCTCATTGCATTTGTATCAATTTATGGTAGAAGCCCATGTGTTAATAGGAGCAGGTGTTCTAGCTGAAGCCAACGTGTGCATTGTAATGACCTCTGCTGTGAATCCATACTGTGAGCTTTACAATATCATTTCTCCAACTTTGGAAAATGACACCCCCCGCTCAAAATTGATCAGTTCTTGCACCAAATATCTGATAACTTCCCTCCACCCAATATAGAGCAGAAACACACCGCCGCCGTAGCTGGAACCTCTTATTTGGGAAAATCCATCCGTCCTGTCCCAATTTTACCTAATAACCCATGGCTTTATTATAATCATGCGCCCGCCCTCAGCTGAGTTACCCCCAGAAGTTTGAATTTCACTCCAGTCCTGCTTATAAAAATTGGCAGCAGCCTAACTACTGAACTGGAACTAATTACACCGAATGTCAGCAATTGTCCTACCAACCTGGCTTTGGTTACACCAAACGTTAACAAAATTATTGGCCTAGATCTTCTTTATGAGAACCAAGGACGTTGATCCTATGGGGTAAATTGTTTTGAATGCAGCCGCCCTGGTCATCTTGCCTGAAGTTGCCCCAACTGTCATGCCCACTATGTACAGCAGGACCAATACTACCAGGAAAAGATGGAGCGGAGTAGAGATAAGACTCTCTACCTACGATATTCCAACCCCAGACGTCTCATGTGAATAAATTGTAGTATTTTCAGCCAATGTCCCTCAGTATGACAATGGGATTTTATATCATCAGCTGGTTGGAAGAGTAAATGTACTGACACTGGTACAAGCCCAGTCCATAGCGGAAGAAGGATATCAGGAGCAACAAAACCATACACCTGTCAAATGTTCAACCATGCTTCTTCATACAAGCTAGATTCCACCACCAATGACTCTTCCCTGATAAGTGTAAACGTTGCACTTCTGGTAGACGCTATTGTCAAAAAGTACCCCAAAGTCAATGAGGGGATTACCAGCTTTCTTGGGAAATGAGACCCATTAAATGTCCACGTATTAAACAATCAATATTCTTCATATTCTGAATGTACCTAATGTTACATTGTTGTAGCAAAAACTCAGGTTTGCGCTATAATAGATATAGGTACTCCAGTCAACATAGTTTTCACCATGATGTTGGTGAAGCTGACACTAAAACCTGATGTGGACCACCGTATGGAGTAAGGAACTGCTGGAGCGGAAAACACTGTCTCTGAGGGAGCGTACGGTGAACTTAAGTTGTAGTTTGGGTCAATTGTTGTGGTAGCCCTAGTGATAGTGTTACCAAACAGTAATTATGACCTGTTGATTAGAACCGCTTTCTTGAGACACTATGGGGCTGTTGTTGATATGATGGAAGAGACCTCCAACATTTTGTAACAATGGATCCCAATTTAATTTACCTCCAGCGGAGTACTGAAGGATTTGGTGCACATAGGGCATATCAACTTGGATTATAGTGATGGGGTGATTCCAGTTTACTACCATCAACTAAAGGGTAAAACCCAGGCCCTCCCTGTAACGGATCAGGTGGTACCTGATCTGTACATTGCTGCGGATCAGTTAATACTAGATCTGAATGGGAAATTTATAAGAGAAAACCTGAATAAATCAGAATTGGAGCGAGTGAAATTTGATGGACCAAAGCTGAATTGTATCTGGGTCAATATGACACCGGTCTTACAAACATTTCAGACAATGATTCCATGGGAAATGGAATCATTGCCCAAGATGTGCTGGACAATTCAGGAGAGCTTGGCATATTGGAAAGTCTATTTTACAGTTGCAAATGCACTATATATTTGAGGATGGCTGGCTTCAATAGCCAATTGAGTCTTCTACAATAACCCTAAAAATCTAATAAAAATTTGGTTGCAATTCAAAAATAATATTTTATATAAAATGGAATATCAGATTGAAGGCATGGGCTCCAATAGTGGGCATGGTGTGGCGTTGGCGTGTTACTTGGCATCCTCCTGCAGCGTGTGGACAGGAATCCAAGGGCACGTGGCAATGGTGGAACTCGGAGGATGGGTTTGGGAATTGGCTCTGGTGGGCTAGTTCCTAGTAGAGTCAGTTATGTGGCTCTTACTTCCCGATTCCCTCTTGGGATATTGGCATGAACCCATTCATTACACTCCTCAGCAGGTATATGAATATTAAGGGCTGCCACTTAGAGCTGCTGAAGCTATATCCATCCCCTCTGGACACCTATTAATAACATACACTGAGTTAGAGTTGGAAGTGCCTGCTGGGGCTTTATTGGGAGATCATTGGCCCTTATCAGCAGTCGCACTTTGAGCCCCACATGGCACCAGGCATTATTCTCCCAGGTCATGAGGAGATCAAGGTTTTACTAGTGAACCTACAGCATGAATTCATACAAATACGCCAACGCCAAATAATGACGTTTTTACACTTGACCCCAGTGGAGGAGGTCCTTCAGGTTCATGAGTTTGGGTCGCTGGATGAATTTGGTCTACCCCTCAAACCATTGCTTGGTGTAATGGTGGTGGTACAGCGCATAAAACTTAGTCAGGTTATTGGAATCACAGAAAGATTAGGTAATAGCTCTATTTAAAAACAAGGACATTTTTTTCACTGACCACAATTTAGGGTGAGCATGAGGAGTGGTCCTTTGAGTGAACACTGGGGATCACCCCATTAGATCTTTGCTGATCCACTGGTTGAGGGCAGCAGAGGAAATAGTAATTGAGAAGATTAAAAAATGCTTAAAAAAGGGATGCTTGAGCCATCAAAGAGTCCATAGGCTTCATATGTTCTGATTGTCAAAAAGAAGGATGGTTCAACTGGGTAGTAATAGACTACCAGAAGCTCAACAGCATTATCAAAAAGGAATCATATCCCTTGCTGCAAATTGACAATTCCTTGGATCAGTTGGGAGGAGCTGGTTGCTTCTCAGTGATGGATTTAATATCTGGTTATTGGCAAATCAAGTTTTCCAAGGAGGAACAGGAGAAATGCACCATTATTACGTCCAAGGGGCTTTTCCAACCAGCCTGTATGACTCAAGGGCTATGTAATGCCCCAGATACATTTCAGCAGGCCATGGACACCATTCTTGGCAACCTGAAGCTGTTGTGCGTCCTCTTGTACCTTGACAGTATTATTGTATTTTTGCGTATGTTCTCCAAGCATCTGACCCACTTGGAGGAGGCCTTTCGCTGACTTGCGGAGGCCAACATCAAGTTTAAGTCTTGTAAATGTCACTTTATAAAAATAAGCTTGAGTACCTAGGGTTTGTAGTAAACATGACCGGGCTGAAGCCTCAACCAGCCAAGTTGGAGGCTATCCAAAAAATGACTACACCAAACAGTAAGTGCAATATACAAGTATTTTAGGGATGGTCAGCTATTACCGCCGCTTTATACCCAGCTTTAGTTATATTGGAGAACTGCTGTTTGAGTTATTAAAAAAGATGCCACATATGAATGGATGGAATGCCATCAATGCTCTTTCAATACACCTTAAATTGCGCTAATAAGTGCGCCAGTGTTGCACTATCTGAACTTTGAGAAAGAGTTCATTGTATTGATCTTTCTTTTGCTTTAATACCTAAATTGAAGCAAATTCAGATTTTTTAAAAAACACAAAAAATGACCGCTCAAATGAGCCAAAACTTACCAAATTTGATGCAATTGACACCTGCTGCCTCAGCTTGGGGTGGTGGTGCGCCGCCATCTGGCGTTTTTTTGCCACCGCCAAAGCGCGCCTGGGCTGGCTCTGCTAGCCCTCCCAATGCTACCAGGCGTTATGCCCCCCTCAGTACTTGGCCCACCACCTCGCAAGCTCTCAAGTAGTGTTCCAGAGCCCTTTGGTGCTCCCATGGAGCAATTTGTGTTTTGGCCTCTGGGTAAAATATGGGAATCTTTTCCCATATGCTAGCATGGCCATCATTGAGATGGCCACTTTGGTTTTTTAACCTGCCAGCTATATTGACTTATGCCCCTTTAAGGAATATTTTGACCTTGGCTTCCATTAAGAAGCTGATGTGGCAGCAGCATCTAAGCTGATGATAATCTACAAAAAAATCCATTCCCACTGTTTTCATGCAGCTCCCCAGATGAGGCCACTTTAGTGGTCCAGTTTGCCAGTTTGCTGTCATTTCTCTCCTTAAAACGCCTTCAACACAAACTGATGGAGGGTTTGATTGTTTATGGTGCAGACCCCATCTTGCAGTTTGTGGTTCCCAATGGGGTTTATCAATTGGCAGGGACTTGAAACTTTGCATTGATCCCCCTTTCCATCATGACACCCACCTTGCAATTCCCACCGCACAGTGATCAAATCTGCACCTGATCACCCTTTTTTGGAGCATGTCAAAAACAGCTGCTGCATATGCCCCTTGTGTTTCAAATTGGGTCATTCATAGCGAAAATGCCCCACAGCTTCTGCCTACGCCACTTCTGCTGCTCCTCCTTCTGGCGTCAGGTTGGCTGCTGCCTCACCCAAATTTTTTGAGTGGGGAGCAATCCTCCCGCCCCCTACCTCAGCTAATTATGGCACTGCTTTCAAAGCAGCAGCCAATCAAAATTTAACATTTTTTGAAAATTGTCAGAATTATGGAATCCTGAGCCATGGCTGAGACAGTTTAAGCTGATCTGCTGTGGTCTTATGTTTGCAGCCAATCAGGATCTGCCACTACACTGGCTCCGGTGGCTGGCCTGGCATTAGCCAATTTAAATCCATTTGAAACGCTAAGATGGATTGATGAGATGGATTGGCCTTATAATGTTAAGCCTGATTTTGCCTTGGAGAAAATTTTTGTAAATCCTCACAATTTGCATCCTCACCATTTTAGATCTAAAAATGTTTTCCCCAATTATAAAAATATTAACAAAATGGTAGTAGAAGCAGCAGCTCACGCCAACACCATCATCTGCTAACAGCTTCTTGGGCGATGGAACCCCTTGTTGAGGATATTCTTATCTAAAATTTCCCCCATGATTTTGATGAGGATGCAAAATATGAAATTGAGGAGCTCTCTTTTAGTGTGAGCTGTGCCTGAATTAATGCAGCAAAAACTTCTCTTTTTGACCCCAATTATCCATAAACCCACCAGCGCATCAAGTCTTTCACTTGTGTACCAGCTCTTATCACTTTCGCAGAGCATCAACTTGCTCAATACATTGAGGCGATGGACACCAGCAGCCTAATTAACAAAGAATACCCTCAAAGATACCTCATTATGCCACATGTCACTGATGCCCCAACCCCTAATTTGTCCGCCATGGTCCATCAGCTAAAGCGGGCGCCAGACAAGAGCTTCCCCAAAGCATCCTCACCTTCTGATATAGCTTCCTAGGCTGATAACTTAGGGGCTATATTAGAATTTTTTATTTTCTAATAATCCATTTATATGGATCATTTGCAAATAAAGGTGCATGGTGGCTCCCCCTTTTGGGTTGAGCACCACTAGTGCAAAAAAGAGAGAAAGAGTTTATTGTTCAAACAGATGCGTCCCTTTTCGCTATAGGGGTGGTCCTATCTCAGAAAGACGATGAGGGGGATGAGCACCCCATAGCATATTGTAATCAGAGTCTGAACAGCCATGAACGAAATTATACCATGACTGAGCGGAAATGCTTAGTAGTAATCTACGCATATAAGCAGCTATGGGTGTATTTGCATGGGATAAAGTTTAAAGTTTGATGGATCATGATTTGTTACGCTGATTGCAGAACCTTAAAGAACCTTAAGGGCGTCTAGCCCAATGATCCCTTAAACTGAAGGCTTATGACTTCGAGATACTCCACTGACCTGGAGCAAAACACCAAAACGCTGATTGCTTGTCAAGGCTACCAACGATTGCAGTTATGGCAGATCTGAGCAACGTAATGTATGATAAGATGCTCAGTGGAAAGTACGAAGATGAACTGACCCAAGTCATCAAGGTATTAGACGTGATAAGGGCCAATACGTTGCAGAAGAACAGTGAAATGAACAAGCGGATAGGGGACACTAATGTGAATATCCTGAGGCCTTCTGCCTGACCTAATATTAGTATGAGTGTACATTGGGCCACTGGACATGGTAAGGTATGGAAGACTCTGGAGTTGCTGTGACCTTAGTACTTTTGGGAGAGAATGAACTTTACTGATCTTGAAATCATTTCCTGCTGCCACCAGTGCCAAGTAGAAAAGCCGTTCTGCCAAAAGACCACATACAGGTTAGTGAAACCCCATTTTGCTTGGCATAAGGTTTCCCTTGATGTTATTGGCCCTCTGCCAACAGGAGCTGACTGGTCTAAGTACATTCTGGTGGTGATTGACCACTTGACCAGGTGAGTAAAGCACAGGCAATACAGGATCTAGGGGCGGTCACAGTGGCCAAGTTCATAAATGGAATGTATTATGCAGTGACATGGCTGCCCTCAATTCACCCTTACTGACAACAGAATTAACTTCACTTTGCATGTTTTTACAAAGCTAATTGAGCTGATGGGCATCCATGGGGTTCTGACAACCCCCTACCACCAAGTCCAACAGGATGTTCAAAATACATTAATGGGACCTTGGTGAACATACTTCAGAAATTGGTAACATACTGACCTTTTGATTCGAGTTCCCTCCTTTCCACTGCCACCTTTGCCTATATTATTAGTTACCATTCTGCCATGGGGAAGAGCCCCTTTCAATTACTATATAGACAATATCTGGATCATCCAGCATTTCTCTATTTGTGCATAGAAGACACCAGCGAAATGAGCCCCACCATTATTTTACTAACCTTGCAGACACGTTGGTCAAGTTGCAAAAGAAAGCATACTCCTTCAGCTTAGCTAAGAAGATCAAGAGTCAGGCTAGCAATCAGGTATGGCGTAGCGGGTTAGCTCAGTTTAAGGAAGGGGACATGGTTCTGTTTTTAAACAAAATGGTTTCAGTTGGAAGCACAAATTGGCCAGCATCTGGAATGAGCAATTTGAAGCCATTGAGAAAAACAAGTGTTGATTGTCCACACTATTAAGGACACCACAAGCGTTTGGATCATTAGCCAAGTGCATGCAAAGTTCCTATGGCCATATAAGCAATAGGAGCTTTATCATCAAGTCAAGGGAGGTAATGTTGAGATTTTGATATGACTGTATGATGAGCCTGAAATAGCTATGGCAGATTGGGAAGAATCCGATGACCATAATACTAGTTAGGATTATTCAAGTGCCTTGTTGAGGCGATTTTGGGTCAGAGATGGGTTTTATTTGATCACCTATAAATATGGCAATAAGGCAATGTTGACATTTGACAAGTATTGAGTAAGATTGCTTAAAACTAAGGCGATAGATAATTGAATACCATACTCTTCCAGATCCAATGAAATACATCAAAACTGAATACTAAGCAGAGGAAATGGTACTGTCTGAAGTCTCTGAGATATAAGCAAGATGAGATGATTGAAGAAAGGTTGGTTGTTAGTAGTTTAAAGCAAGCGAAAAAGTGAGGATCCACTGTATATATTATAGAAAAAAATAAAGTGTTGTTTGGGGCACTAGCTCCATATCTTATTATATTTTCAAAGTGTGTCTGAGGACCAATGATCTTCATATCATCTGTCTGATTGCTTAGTGGGGCTGACCCTTTGAAAGATCCCCTGACATATCTCAATGATTTTTCTGAATTTATAACAAGCAGCATTACCCAACAAATACTGCGGTAACTCCATTTTTTTCATTTTTCTTATTACATATTTATTAAAAATTTTAAGAAAATTAAATTAACCCAGAGTTTTGGGCTCCAACAATTATTTTTAATAAAAGGGATGTTCCCACTTTTAGGAACCCCCTGGTTAGTCTTTGGGGCCAGTTTATTCATTTTTAATACGTCATTTTGAACATATGTGCCCGTGGCGTTCTGGCTTGGGATTTGGGTGGTAACTCACCCAGAGTTTCAGGTCAGTCTAAATATAATTATCAGCACGCTACATGACACCAAGGATGTCATTATGGGGAGTTTGGCAGCCCTGAACATGTTGACAACTGGAAGCAAGAATACATGGGCATTTTTTGTAAAGATGAGTCCATTAATACCTTCTCTGACAACTCTATCAAGAAGCCCATATAATCATGGGGCAGGAGCTTTGACCAATTTTGATGCATATAAACAAAAGAATTAGACGTTTAGGCCCATAAGGATCTGCATCAGGCCTTGGTCTTTGCCTTAAATCTGAATACAAAAACTCAACAACTGAAATTATCTCAGTTCCAGTTGCCATAAAATAAAGGATGCTTTGGTGTATCAACAGTGCCAAAGTAGATCAACGTTGAGTAGGGGTAGAGATTTAGTGCATTGACAGCGCCAAAATATCCCTATGTTGAGATAGTTTTGAAAAGTTGATTATGGTTGGTCCAACCCAACCGTAAAAAAACCCTCAATTATGAAACCCCCAATTGACAAACAGGTAAGTTAGGCAGCAAACCCCAAACAAAAACTTTATTTTATTCTTTTAATAAAAGGGGACCACTGAACAGAGCTTGTCTGAGGAGCAATCAACAATGCTCCCCAGGGAGGGAACTTGATGGGAAAATTCCAGAGTGAGTTATAGAATTGACGGTGCAACCTTTTACAGTTGCCATTTGGGGACTCACTTGAACCATTGATTATGCTAATACAAGCCTAATCAATAATCCAGGTGAGGCACAACCCAGCGCCCAAACTCAACAAAAACTAAAAATCTTTTTATATATTTCAACTCAGATTCAGAAAATCTGAACCCAAACTGAAATGCAACAATCAAGGCAAACTCAATTGTTTTTCTTCCCAGATGGTAGAATTTCTATAGTTCTATGGGACCAACTTTATTGCCCTAACAAAAGAAACTTAATGCTAATACCAGAAACATAAATTATATTATAAACTATACATTAATACCAAGCAGTAGCAACCCTGGAGCTAGGACTAGTTAATTGGGAAACCCAAAATGCCCAATTTAAGAAATTGGTCACTTTTTTCAAGTGTGGCAAGAATGGCCATATTTTGCAGTTTTGCTGACCTAAACTGGACAAGATCAATGTGGGTGTACCTGCAAACATCCAAATGTCTTATATGGGATAAATTCATGTGGACTAGCCAGGAAACAGTCTATTTCTGTTTTTTATAAAGTTTCACCTGATTGAGCAGAACAACTGTACAAAGCACACCTTTTTATAATTTCTGAAATGCACTAATTACTTTTTCACAATCAGAGGTAACTGAGCCTTAAATGATTGAAAAGGTAGCATGACCATATGTGAAGCAGCTTTTAGCCAAACAGATGCATCTGGAGGCCAATAGTAATATCTTGAACAATTTATCATATTGTTTTTATGATTACCATTAAGAAGTGATTCCATGATCTAACTGAACAGGTTTTCCCAATCCTTTGATTTGACTAATGATGCCACAAATTTTAACAATATTTCCTCTTATTAAACCGAGGTAAGCCAACCAGGGGACGGACATTACCAAACTAAAACTAAAAATCATAATAAAAAATAATGATTCAAATGAAACGCCCAAAATGGATGGATCAATTGAATCATACCTAACAAAATATCCAACCAAGTGGGAAGCGAATACTTCTATCCCTCCATGGTGGATGGGGAGGGGGAATTGGGGGGCTCATCTTTGGCCGCATCCATCTCATTCCAGAGTAGGGTGCATGTTAAGGCAGATAGTAAGGGTGTGGGGCATCGGCGGTATGGGGTTCAATATCCTTGATGACTGGAACTTATGAATAGTTGCCAGCCATCATTATACCAACAATGTATTTGCCCAAATCGTCTTCAGCTTTGAGGCAGGCATCTGGAAATAACGAATGTGGCAATGTTGGTTCAGGATATTTTTGCTTTCAGATTCTGTGCTACTGTTACCACGTTCTGGATGGCTTCAGTGACGTTTTTGTGTAAATTTTTCATGTTGATCTTACTTTGTGCAGTAAGATTTATGGGGACGATGTGAGGTGGAATTCCTCCTGCGAGCGCAGCCACAGATTTGGTGGCAGCTTTGCAAAGCGGATGGCAATCTGGTGTGGCGGCTGCTTCTACTGCAAGCTAGTGGTCGCTGTAGAACGGTTTGGCGTTAGGTTGTGGGACATATTTCTGAGGTGGGAATTTTGCATTCCATTCTGCGTTACAGAGCCGCTTGAGTTGCAGCGTCAGTTCTTCAATGATGTTACCTGATTCTTCATTTCATCCAATAATTCCCATGGATTTTGGTTGAATTGGATTGAGGAATCAGCGTACAGTTGAGGCTTGTTTGATTCATTTATAGATGCATGGGATTGAACTGGGATCCAATCTGATGTTTGGTTAAATGAATTATAAGTGCCATTGGGGCAAGGTGGGTTCTGATTGGTGGCTGTAGGTGCAGCTGCAGCATCAGGCATTGGAGGAGGGGAAGGTAGGATCGTACCCCATGTCAGAGTTGGTGCAGGGTGGGCAGCGGATTGGTGGGCGTTAAGCAAACTTTTGGCATTGGTAGAAGTTTCTGAGTATGGGCATTTACATTTCAAGTGGTCTAACTCAAAACAGGATGGACAAATCGTCCGTCCGCCCTCAACGTGGGCCCAGATTGGATGGTAAGGGGCAGATGGGATGGTGGCATGAGGGGGAATTGCCAAAGAACTTTTCATAAATTCAGGGCTGATCATGGCATATGCCTGAGGCCCAGGGAGACGTGTGGCCCCATTTAGACCACAAATTGTAAGATGGGGTTGGCACCGTAGGCTGCCAAATCTTCCATCAGTTCCTGGTGGAGCACTTCAGGGGGAGGTGGGTGGGAAAACCAGCGAACTGGACCACCAAGGTGGTGTCCATTGGGAGCCAGGTTCAAGTTGTTGGGAGGGGAATATTGTTAAAAATTAATGGCACCGTTGCTGCAGTGGCTGCATTGGCTTCACAGGGGAAGCCAAAATCAAAGTACCACTTATAGAGGCGGAAGTCAATAATACAGGCTGGTGTCATCACCGCCTGAGCCATTTCAATAATGGCTTGGTCATTGTAGGGGAAGAATTTCCCATATTTGACCCTAAGGCTTAAACACATTTTGCTCCGGGGGAGCACCGGGGGCAGTGGGGCACCACTTGGGTTCAGGCGAGATGGGCATCAAGATCCTTGGGAGGGACAAATCATCCCAAGGGTTTGGAATGACTGGGTGAGCCAGTATGAGCGCATTTTCCTGTCAGATGGAAAATGGAGGGGGAGTTTCACTGCTGCCCCACGCCGGGACAGTTGGCAGAGGATCTGATGACATCGGAGCAAGACTTCAGTGTGATTAAGTGTTTGCTTTAAATTTACCAAAATTAATTTGCTCAGAAAGTTATGCCGAGCAGAGAGAGTTACAATATTTCCTCTTATTCTGATGCACTCATGCCAATATTTGGGTAAATAAGCTTAAGGTTCAAGCCATCAATGAAAGTGGAGCTCCAATTAAAATTGTCTCTACAAAGTAATATAAATCAAGGCTCACACCTGACGTGGACCATAATAGGGTTTATGGAATGGTGGACATGCATACTACTAAAAATATGGGAGGATATAGTGCTTTGCCTTTAAGGTTTGGATTACTCCTTGTTACAGTACTAGCAATAGTTTTACCCAATCAGAATTATAAGATATTAATTGGCACTGAGGTTGAGCGACAGTATAGGGCTTGTTTTGATTTATAAGAGAATACTTTTGAAATTCTAGGGCAAACTTTGCCGCTGCTTATAACTGGAATGGGGAACCACCCCAGATTAATAAAAAAGTTATATTATTCTGGTATATGTAGATAGGATTAATCCAATAAAGTATTTTCAGACTGGTCACAATCCTAGGAGGCCACAGATAAAATTAAATAATTTAGGGGATTTCCTTAAGGGTGTGAAAGCCAATGGTTGTTAATTCTGAAGAGCAGTGTATCATAGGAACCAGCCTTACTTTGGTAATTCCTGAATATCAATATATCAAAGTATGCTCACCATGGCAGAAAGGTAGAGCTTAACCCCATGTTGCACATGAGATTTTGATTCCTAGCTAATGTGAGATTCAGTTACTTGTCGCAAACCTACTGGTTAGGTTAATACAAATAAAACATAATCAAGTAGTGGCCTATGCTCACTTAATTCCTACTATGGAACTTTTATACTTTTATGAATTTGGCCAGCTGAACGATATGTGATTGCCAGATGACCTAAACTCCAAGACAATATTCACCATATTTGATTAAGAAAAACTGTTAAGAACTCAGGGGAACATAAGGATTGAGTACTTAAATTATTTAAGAAAATATTCTAAGGTGTTAGAACAAGATGGGTATGGCCTTGGATGCACCAATGATAGATTTTGTAAGGTGGACGTTGGGGATCAACTGCCAATTTTTATGCATCCAATTACACATTCTATGGAAAGTGAGGCCAAAAATGCCAATGAAGTTGACAAACTACATGACCGTGGGTTGTTGTTCCCATCTTTAAGCCCTTGAGCAAGTTCAATCTTGATTGTAAAAAAAGATGGATCCAATCAAGCTGTCATAGATTACCATCAGCTGAATAAAATGAAAAAAGAACTCATAGCTGCTATCATGAATAAATGATGCTCTTGATTGCCTAATATGGGCCAATTCTTTTCATCAATGGATCTTATATCTGAGTACACAGAAAATTCCCTACTTAAGGAGGCTTAAGAGAAGATGCAATCACTACTGGCTTTGGACTATCTCCTTTGATGCAGATGCCTCAAGGTTTTTGCAATGTGCCAACAACAAACTAATGAGCAATATATATTATGATAGATGATTTAAAGTTGTTGTGCGTTCATTTTTAGCACTAGTGGTGCCCAACCCAAAAGGGGGAGCCGCCATGCATCTTTATATAAAAATGAGCCAAACAAAGGGATTATTATAAATAAAAATTACTAATATAGCACCTCTGCTAACAGCATAGGAATCCATATCAGAAGGTGAGGAAGCTTTGGGGAAACTTTTATCTGGCGCCCGCTTTAGCTGGCGGACCATGGCGGACAACATAGGGGTTGGGCATCAGCAGCGTGTGGCATAAGGAGGTAGAGCTGGGGGTTATCTCTGTTAATAAGGCCGGCGGTATCCACCAACTCAACGTATTGAGCAAGTTGATGCTTGTTGTGCGTTCTTTTCTAGTTAGATGATATCAAAGTTTTTAGTCATACTTTTATAAATTACCTTGAACACTTAGAAGAAGTTTTTAAAAATTATTGGTAGCAAATTTAAAGATAATTTTTAAAATATCACTTCCTTAAAAAGCAGATTTAATACCTGGGTTTTATTATAGACGCTGATGGACTCTCTTTCAAAACCTTAAGTTAAGGTGCTTTGGACTATGTTGCAACTTTTTCATATTCAAGATTGTTGGAATTTTAACCAGATGGATTCCTCCTATAGTTTCGAAAATTAGGGATTTGGTTAAATTGGGTAGTGTCCGATTACCTACCTGGTTTAAACTTTATTATGAATATTGCATTACCAATTTTTGCTCTCCAATTGGTTGGGTTGAACTATTTTGAAGTATTCGCCATATCTGGAAATATTGGGTACAATCACCAATAGCAATTGATATTATTTTGGTTACCAGAGACTTATTCTGAGGATTATTAACAGTAGTTTATATTAATAAGCTATTAGGGTATGCCAGCGAATTGAATACAAGGATAAATGAACACTAATTGAAAGAAGATCAAATGCTTAGGATTTCTAATAGGCGAGGCGTTTGTTAGCCATTTGACGCCTAGGGTTTTGCAATTACTGATGACTGATGCAAAAATATGGATCAAGAGTTTTATTATTTACCAAAAACTGACGCCAAGGATGTATCAAGATCATAAAAGATTTAGGATTGACCAGAACTTATGCTGAGGATTCTCATATTTCTGGCTTTGATGGCTAGGTTTTCAATAGGCAGGCGTTTGATTTCCATTCTGCCACCTTTGTTTCAGAATTACCAGTGATTAAGGCTGAGGATATTCAACTAACTTTAATTAATATTTTTATGATTAACCAGTGATTGATGACAAGAATGAATTGAATAAATATATGGAGTTGATTGAGAGGATAAAAGTGAATGGCTTTCACCTGAGGATGTAGATGATAGTGTTAGTTGCTGGTGATAAGTGTTTATGATTGTTGATAGGCGAGCAGCGGATTTCCAGGAAAACTCCCAAGTATAACTACTTTAAAATCCCTCTTTTGGAGATTTTCTTTTGCCTACCTTTATTAGTAAGTACACCTTACTTGTGAAGATATGACTAAAGATCCTTAAGGTCATGTGCTAGGTGAGCGCATCTAGAGATGGTCGGTGCTACTAACACCAGTATCTGGAGCTTATTGAGAGCCCTGCGTGGAATTTCTCAACTGTCAACCACAATGAGGGACTGGCAGGGATTGAACTTAAAGGGGAGGATATTGCAGAGCCAGGCCCCTCAGATGGGTATAGGGCTTGCGCATGTCTCTCAAGGGTGTTAATTGGCCCATGGTGAAGTTGATGGTCTGATAGGTTGGGGAGTTTCACTATGGACTTGTAGTGAAAGTTAAGTGAAGAAGAAGAAACATCAAAGGTCAATAGTCATCATACTATTGGCCTGACACACTAATGGAGTCCCTAATGTAGCATATGTAAAATTTGTGACAAAGATGTCCAAGTATCTTTTGAATGTTTGGCTATTATTGCAAGTTCATTAAGAACTTTGATTCCATTGCCAAGCCACTTTTTTAGCTTTTTAAAATTCCTAAGAAAGGCTTTTCATGGAATGAGGAATCTCAGAACTCTTTTGATGCACTTAAACTGTATTTAATAATGGAACTGATACTTCAATATCTAAAATTTGTTCATCCATTTAATATTTAAACGGATGCATCCTTGGTGGCAGTTGGAGCTATATTAAGTCTGGTAGACATAGTCAGCGACGAACACCATGTACATATGTGAGCTGTACTTTGGCAAGCATGAGCAAAACTACACTGTGAAAGAATGGGAATTCCTTGCAGTATTATATAAGAGTAAGCAGTTTAGGCTATACATATACAGAGTCCATTTTATGATGGTGACCTACCATTCCTTGCTGAGATGGCTGCATAACTTAAAAGAGCCTTCAGGGATGGCCTATTGTGTTTTTCAAATTGCAAACATACACTTGCTAGTTTGTCACCAAGAAGGTACCGTGAATCATAATTCAGATGTTTTATTGCAGTTGACAATTATTATAGCTCTGCAGAGCAAAGCAAACGATTTATATGAGAGGATGTTCACTGGGAATATTGTAGACCAACCCCCAAAAATTTAGGTGGCATTGACCAAGGCGTTAAAAAATACAAAGATTGTTAAGGGTCTACTTTACAAAATAGTTAGAGGGAAATCCATGCTTTGTCAAAGTCATGCTATTGCACTGCAATCATCAATAAATTTTTACATAACTTACATGGAGGCCTGCAAAAACCCTATCAAAGATTCAATGTGAGTGCTATTGGTTATCCCTTAATCAGATATAGCAAAATATCTTGCTTGTAAGCTATATGTCAAGACCACAAGCCTTATAAGAAGGCAACTATATTTTGGCCAGTGAAGCCTGGGTTTGCTTGGCACATGTTATCCCTCAACAGAATAGGGCCTTTGATCTTGAGCATCAAAAAAGCCAATACATTATTATGGCTATTGATCATTTGACTTGTTGGGTAGAGACGCGTGCTATAGCTAAAGTAGATGACAGCAGCAATTCCAAGTTTATATTAGAGCATTACTTTGTTGGCATGGATGCCCTCAGGCTGTTATAACAGATAATGGCAGAAACTTTACCACGCACATTATTCTGAGGCTAAATGAGTTTATGAGAATATGTGGAGTACTGACGACGCCTTACCATCCAGAAACCAATGTGTTGTCAAAAAGGTAGATGGTACTCTAGCTACTATATTGAAGAATCTTTTTTCTGAAAAACTTTACAGCTAGGTAATGTTTATTGGAGGCAACTTATGTCTATAATCTAAGCTATCAGTCATCAGTAAACTAAATCCCCTTTCAATTTATATATGGCCATTGGGATTGTTTTCCACAATTTTTATATTACACTCCTAAACTGAGTCCAGAAATGATGCCCCTACAATATTTGTTGAGCTTGAAGAAAGTTCTATTAGGATTACAATCTTCAGGATAGGACAAAAGTCTCAAGTGTAAAAAATTAAGGCTAAGGAATATAAAAATCAAGCAGTCAGCCCTTCATTTTTTGAGATTGGCGATAAGGTTAGTTATTTTGAAACCTATGGATTTGGACAACGTTGTAAATTAAACAAACTCTGGGCTGGACCCTTTGAGGTCTTTGATAAGATGGCATTGGATACCTATACTATTAAGGACCTTGCCTATGGATGAATCATGATTTGGGTAGATGTTAAACTTTTAAGAGTATGTAATTTACTAACAATATGGTAAAATTACATTGTTACTTTTATATGATTAATTGAATTAGAATAAAAAGATAGCTAAATCTTAGGTGAGGCTTAATGCCATCAATTTTTTTGGTAATTAAGGCCAACCAATTTTTCCTGCACCTCTGCTTCAATTTTACTAGCTAAAAGTACTAACAGTTTTTTACCTTTTTTAAGTTTGTGGCAACATATGACGCCATTGGGTTTACGCTACCTTTAGGATGCAGGGGTTGTGCCAAGGACTACCTGCCATGTTGGCGATGATGTTCTACATTAAACTAGTACCATGACTCCTAGCTTGTTATATGTGAATGAGATTGCATTTGAAGACATGTTGGAATAAGATAATCTGGTTAAGTTAGGGAGATGCGTTGGGATTTTAACCGTGTTATCTTTTCCATCTTGTTCTGAACTAGTTCTATTAATTGAGGATGAATTCACTTTAAATAAATAGTGTCAGTAACTTTTAGGTTTCCAAGAAGGAGGCTCTGAATTAACATTGGATCGCTTTAAACTATTTAATGACTTTACAGATTCCAAGAAAAAAAACCATATTAACAATTATGTCTGAGTGCCTGCTTTAATCACTTTTTCTGAGCATCAACTTGCTCAATATGTTGAGGCGATGGACACTGCCAGCCTTATTAACGAAGATAACCCCCAGCTCTACCTCCTTATGCCGCATGCTTCTGATGCCCCAACCCCTATGCTGTCCGCCATGGTCCGCCAGCTAAAGTGGGCGCCAGACAAAAGTTTCCCCAAAGCATCCTCACCTTCTGATATGGCTTCCTAGGCTATTAGCTGAGGTGTCATATTAGGATTTTTTTTGTTTCTAATAATCCCTTTGTTAGCCTATATGCAAATAAAGATGCATGATGGCTCCCCCTTTTTGGGTTGAGCACCACTAGTGCTAAAAAACCAATTATGTCAACTGAGGTATTAATTTTATTTATTGTGGGGAAGGCTGACCAGGGGACGGACACTTCCAATATGACATCAAGGAAATGAAACTCATGTAATAGGAGGGCACCCCAGAGAAGCTAAAGCTGTCTCCTGTTGCCAGCGGGAACGCCACTACTGGGAGGGGGGCAAGTAAAGGGGAAGGCGCCACTATTGAGCACGTGTGGAGGAAGGGGTCAGAGTTGATGAACCAAACTGGGAACCAGGAGGAGACCAACTGGCGGCGACGTGGCAGGAGGTATCCAAACATCCACACTTGAAAATGGTCCATTAAGTGTGACCGGAACTGGCGGACAGCTTCTTGGAGGGTGAGGGTGGAGCCTGAGATGGCATCCAAGACAAATATGTGGATAGTCCACATGTCAATTGCGACCACTAAAGCATGGAGGGAGGGCGGAAGAGGGGAGGGCATTGATAGTGCAGCCATATCACTAGACAAACTGAAGGCTGTGCCTGATCCTGGAAAAGCAGACGTTGTACCTCACGCCATATCGCTTTAGATGGAGGGCACTTTTTCAGGTGGTGAAACAGCGTTCCATACTGGCCACACATGACACAGGATGAGTAAAAAGCGTTAATGCGTTTGGCAGTATGGTACACCCACCTCAAGCAGCACCACACATGGGAATGGATATGAGGCTGCAGAAGAGGGTGGTGGGCATACTTTCAAATGGCTTTCTGGATACTAAGGGAATAGGGGATGTCCATCATGTCCAGATAGTCCACCCTGGACAAGGTATGAGGCCTCGCGGGTATCAAACCGTTCAGAATGGTAGTCCCTGTACCTCCTGGGTGAACCGAGGAGAGGGGCGCCCCCTCTGGGCTGTGTGCCCACAAATGCAAATCCTCCATGCAGCGCTCCGCATGAAGAGGAGGATCCATTTGAAGTGGGGTGTTGTCCCATGTGGACCTGTGGATGAAGGATGGGAAGCCAGATATTTCAACAAAGAGTGTGGGTGGGACGGATTGGTGAGGCCCAGGGCGTGGGAAAAGTTGGAGTGGGCTGTGCAGGACCAGTGTTGGGCTGAAACTGTAGGGTTGGTAACGGCAGCGATCCAGGTGCCCAGGATCTTGGCAGCATGGCCACAAAGTTGAGCAGGCCCATGCCTCCACTATGGCGAAGGCCAAACATGACCTCCAGTCGCACTGGCGGTGGGCGGCCTGACCAAAGCCACCCTTGCAGAAGGGCATACAGTGATTTGAAGAAACTTGAGGAGAAAGCGATGGCGTGGGCCCCAAACCAAACTTTGAAAAGGAGCATAGAGTTGGCTAGTACAACCCTGCCGGTAAGGGAAGTAGGACAGGCTCTGAGGGAGGCGATGCATATCGTTATGTTGTCCAGAATATGGTTTTCCATCACCGTTGAGACATACCCGCCTGCCTCCAACCACACCCCCAAATGGCGGACTGGCCCAATGGTGGGGCTTGGCACAAAGGGGAGCACAAGTGGGGCGGCGTGGGTTTGGCAGGGTAAGCAAGTGCGTGCGCTAGCAGATGGGGTGGATTGAAAACAGGGCGCTGAGGCCCAGCGGGCTTGATACCAACCAAGGAGAATGATTTCAGTTTTGGAGGCGTTGAGTGCAGCATTACTTACCCTGGAGTAAACCTGGATAAGAGCTTCAAGCGCTCGTGCATCATGATTGTTAAACACCCCAACCACACAGTCATCAGCAAATGTCAACATTTTGACCAGGGCTTGGTCTAGCACATGGACCCCAGCAAGGCGGTCATTCACATTTTGAAGAAGTGGGTCAAGGCTGAAGTTATACAAGATTGGGCTAAGAGGGTCCCCTTGGCGTAGGCCCCTCTGAGGGTGGACCACATCTGTGAGAAAGTCAGGGCCACGCACAGCCATTATGGTGGATTCCGTCAGCAGCATCACCCAATTGATGAAGCGAGGGGGTAGGCAGAATTGGTGGAGGCAGGCCCTGAGGTAATTCCAGTTAACTCTATCATAGGCCTTCTGTTGGTCTAAAAATACTAGTGCACCAGAGGCCGTGGACTAAAAGCATTGACCACAGTGTGCATGTTGTCCCAAATCGACCTTCTGGGTATGAAACCGAATAGTTCTGGGGAGACGATATCAGAGGCAGCAACCCCTAGACGGTTAGCCATGATTTATGTAAGAAATTTTAGTTTCAGTGTTGGTTAAAGAAATGGGGCACCAGTTGTCCAAGTCTAGCTTATCCCCTTTTTTAATAGAGTAATGGTGTAGGCCTCTTGCCCTCCTGGTAGGAGGCGCGTTTCCAAAAGGAACTGGTTAAGAGAGGCAAGCAACAGTGGGGATGAATACTTGAAATACTTCTTAAAGAACTCATAAGGAATGCCATCGGGGCCTAGGCATTTTCTATATGGTGCACCGCGGATGGTGGACCAGAGTTTTGCTGGAGTAATCAGATTCATCAACTCTGGGAAATAGGAAATGGTGCAGATGTGTGCACTATTGAGAAAATTTGCTATTTTGGACGGTGGAATTGGGTCAGATCATTACAATTTGGAGTAATAGTTTTGTATCTTAACTGCCACTTCAGCCAGCATATCCGCTATGGAATTGTCTGGCCTTCGCACCTGTGTACAGGCCAAGCTCTAGCGGGGTGCAAAGAATTTTTGAAAAAAGTAAGCGGAGCACATGTCACCCGCTGTGATGTGTTTAGCTCTGTACTGAACACAAACCTGATGCTTGTGTTGTCTTTCAAGAGCGTTAAGATGGGCGGCTACATCCGCCCACTTGCAACCCCAAGCAGGGATGTAGCCCACAGTGGGGATGTTGGACTCTAGGTGGGCCAACTCTGCCAGAGCGCGCGAGATGACCTCTGAGGTGGAACATGAGAATTGGGAGGAAAGGTGATGAGCCTGGTGGATTGTGTCCACTTTGAAGGCAGACCAGGTGAAATTGGATCAGCGCAAAATGGTGCAATAAACTCTGGAGCCATGGTCGCGGATTCCATTCATGAAGAAAATCTCAGCGGCGCAATTTTGGCTGGGCAAAGTTTGCACCAACTCGGAGCTTGAGCTGGCGGGTTGGATAGGTGAAAAAATCCATCCTGTGATCAAAGAAATTGATCTTCGTTGTGGTGAAATGGGAAATCCAGGTATGAAATTGCAACGGCGCAAGGATAAGGTCAATGTGGGACATGGGCCATGACTGGCCGTTGTGGATGTGGGGCGCGACATGTTTTTGAGAAGCAGAGAATAACGCGGCAGAGTATTGACCAACCCTAGGGTGGCCTTGAGGACGCGTAGCTCAACGTGTCCCTGTGGCGGGAAAGATGAGGAAGGCCAGCAGTCAGTGGATGGGTTCAACCAACAGTTCATGTTGCCAATGATGAAAGGGTCAGGGGGCAATGGAATGGAATTGACTGATGATAAATATTTATGACATTCTCATGCACAGGTTGGGGTGTAAATGTTGATGATAGCGAGCACTTCATTGGCCCATGAAAAATTGACAATGAGGATGTGGTAACTAAGGAAGTATTAGACAATAGAAATTTAAAATAATTGTTCTTTCAAACTAGCACCCCACAGTGCTCTGACCAGAAGGAGAGGTAAGGGAGGAGCATGGTTTCCATGTTTCCTCAGAACCGGGCAGACAGTTGGATTCCTGAATGGCCAGGATATCCACAGGTAAATTTTGTTGTAAAAACTCAGTTTACTAGCCTGGGATGGTGAGACCTTGAGTCTGGAAATGTTCAAAATCCCTAAAGTAATGGCTCCCCCCATCAAACCTTAGGTGCAAGGGGAAGGGCACCTGAGCCCTTCAGCCTTCTCTTGTTCTTCACGGCGCTTGTTGATGCCTCAGGTACATGATGCAATGTAGTCAGTGGTATGGGTAGCCTTAGCAGTTGGGTTCATGTTGGCTTTTGCTTTCTCTCTTTTCCCCACTGCAGGATGAGATTTTGTGGTGCGTGCATTTGTGGTGCACCAATGCTTGATTTTTGAATTGTCAGCAGGAAGGTTGGAGACCAATTTTGTTCCAATCAATGCTTGGGCACATTGGTCGGGTGAAACTGACTTGCCCATCAGGATTTCAGTTTGGGCTGCTCAATCATATTGGGCGTCCCAATCTGATTGGTTGAGAGATTTGCGAGCTGCTTCTGCCATGAAAGTCCTGATGTCCTCCTGGAGCTGGGAGGGCAGGATAGTGGAAGTGGTCTTGGCTGCCTCCTTGGCCACCACCTTGTGGGCCTGTTTGGCCTTCTTCCGCTCTTGAGGGGATGTTGCTTTAATAATAAGTAGCAGCCCTACGCTCCCCATGGGAAGGCTGCCTTTGTATTGGCGGTCAGTTCATAGTGGGCCCCACCTCCACACATTCAATCTGAGGGAATTTATTGCAATGTGATGCCCTCCTTGGAGGGGCAGGTGTGTGCCTTGTGGCCAAATGCGTTACAAAAGGCGCAGATGGGAGGTGCGCTGTCCACAGTGACCCTGAAAGGGTGGGTGGCATGCCCCTTGATGTTGACAAAAGTGGTGTGTGGGATTTGGGTTAGATCCTTTGCTATCCCCTTAGCTGAGGTTAGGACTGCAATTGCTTTGCTGGTGCACAGGTCTGGCATCAGCATAAAGCGCTGCATTTTGAAGGATTGTATTTCGCTGTATATGGCGAGCCCAGCCTTCAGGTGTTGTTTGAGTACGGCACATTTGACTGTAGTGGGCAGAAAGTTAAAAGTTACAAGAATTTGATTTGATTTTGTACATCTGGTGCACTTAGTTTCGACGACACACTGCCTGTCTGGGAGGTCTACTACAGCGTGCACCGTTGCAGCTTCATCCATTACTTCCTTGCTTTCAAAACCAAGAATCAGCCAAATGTGTGGCGTGGAATGAGGTGCGATGTACACCGCGTTCAGGAAATGAGTGTGTACATCCCCACAAAACTTTTCCCAAAGCGCCATCTGCTGAATATCCAGGAATACCCATACTCCATGTTCCACCAAGGAGAGTGGTTGAGAGTGCAGCATATTGATGTACTGGTTGCATCGCGCTTGCCAAGCTAAAATTTCCGGGGAAATGTTTACTGCAAGTTTTTTGTTAAGTTTTTATATTCCTTCTGGTTCACCGGGGCATTTGCAAACTTTAGATGTTATGGGGCCAACACCAGTGCCCTTGACCTTACTTGCCCAACTGCTCCCCAACATGGGTGTCAACTAATCTCCTCGGTGATACTATCAAACTTTTTTAGACTTAAATTGAATAAATGTTGCAAAAGTGATTGCAACGAGAGAGAAAAATCCACTCCTGAGGTATCAATTTTGGCTAATTTAATGATCATACTTCACTAGTTTATTGGGTCAGATACCCAATAGCTATCATACAAAATCCTCAATAGCTTTTAGTTGATCAAAATTTCAGGAAAAATTGCCACAACATTTAGGAAATAAGCCGATGGAAATTTTGAGCAATAGCATATCAAATACTGCAGGCCAATGAATAGCAGTAAAGTTATTCTTTAGTTACTAATGTTAAGAATCTTTATAGGTGGTCATTATATTATCATTCATTGCCTAGTTCCTAAATTTACTGAAAATTGATGCAAAAATCCATTATTTTATATTGTGTATTTATTAGAATTTACCAGTGATCAATGCTAAGATGAATCAAATTAGTTTGTCAGCAACAAATGCCAATAATTTTTGAAAGATAGGAAGTAAATTGTCATGAGTCACCTATGTATACATGAAAATAGTATTAATAAAGTTACCTCATTCATGGGTTTACTATTATTATCTTAGTTAATATAGGCAATAGTTGCCTAAATATATAAGAAAACAAGGTATCAGTTTATCTGAACTGTTATTGGTTTAATCACACTTCCTATTGTAAATAGAAAGATTTTTAGTTAAGTGTTGGAACTATTGCAAACCTGTGCAGTTGCCATTTTTTAATTAAGGACATTGACATTACATTACTATGAGTATTGTATACAATTTTCCCCTTACTTACTTGAAAAGGTATAGAAGGCTCATATATATTTTTATGTTATATACTAAGGCCTTTTATAAGATAGAATAAGTATTCAGATTACATGAGAAAAACTATCATGTGTTAAGAAAGTTTTAGATTTTATAATCTTGTCTATTAAATGTGTAAAACTAAAAGCTTTTCTCTCAACTTCATATACCTTCTGTTGAAGCTTTGGCCTAATTCAGATGGGATGGTTCTTCTTTAGGGATAAGTCAGAGTTTTAAGCTCCTATTGTATGGAGAAAATAGACCAGATGGTGACAATATTCAAGATCTAAACTCCTTGAAAATGACATTTCAAAGCTGTATTCTTCTGTCATTAACTTATACAATGGCAACTTTTCTTTCTCGTTGCAAACACTTTTGCAACCCATTCAATTCAAGACTAAATCTATTTTGATAATCTCATAGAGGGGATTAGTCTGCGCCCATGTCTAAAAGCAAGTTGGGCAAGCAAGGCAAGAGGAGCAGGCGGAAGGCCTGCGGCCTCTAACGTTTGAAAACGCCCTGGAGAATCCGGCGGAATAGAAAAAAATCTAAAAAACCTGGCGGTCACAATTTCCCCAGAGATACTCGCGTGGCAAGCATGATGCAACCAGTACATCAACACGCCACATTCCCAGCCACTTTTGTCGGTGGAATTTGGAGTCCGTGTGTATCTGGACATCCAAAAAATGGCCCTATGGGAAAAATTTTGTAAAGATGTACACAAAATTTTCCTGACTGCGGTGTACATTGCACCTCACTCCATGTCGCGCGGTTGGCTGGACCTAGGTTTCAAAAGCAAAATAGCAGCAGACGAGGCTGCAGCAGTGCGCATAGTGGTCGACCTCCCCAAAGGGCAATGGGTCATCGAAACTAAATGCACCAGATGGATAAAATCAAACCAAATTTTCCTCATGTTTGACTTTTTGCCTACTATGGTAAAACGTGACATTTTGGAGCAACACCTGAAAGATGGTCTCACCATATATGGCGAAATACAATCTTTCGAAATGCAACATTTCATGCTGATGCTACACCTGTGCACTGGCAAAGCCATTGCAGTTCTGACCCTAACCAAGGAGATCGCGAAGGACCTAACCCAGATCCCACACTCCACCTTTATTGATATCACAGGGCACACCACCCACCCATTCTGGGTAACCTTAGACAGCGCGCCCCCCATTTGCACCCACTGTGATGCGTTCAGCCATAAGGCGCATGCATGCCCCATCAAAGAGGGCGTCACATTCCAAGAGCACCCCTCGGCGGCCATGGCCAGTGGAGAGGCGCACTACGAACCAACCGCAAGTACCAAGGAGGCTTTCCCGTGGGGAGCACAAGGCTGCTACCTATGGTAAAGCCCATCTCCCCGCAGGAGCAGAAGAAGGCCAAGCAGGCCCATAGGACCGTGGCCAAGGAAGCGGCCAAGGCCACCACCACCATCCCACACTCACAACGCCAGGAGGACATGGAGACCTTCGCGGTGGAAGCAACTTGGGAATCCATCACCCAATCAGATTGGGAGGCCCATGCCAAACGGGCCACTCAATCTGAGGATCTGATGGGAGATTCAATCTCACCCAATTGCTGCACCCAAGCCCCAGTTGAAACCAACTTGGGACCTATCCCAACCAAATAAAATTTTTTGCCCCACTCGACGTGCACCAAACTTATCCACACCGCAAAAAATTCGTCCGACGTTGGGAAAACAAAAAGCGAAGGCCAAAGCCAATGTGACTCTTTCTGCAAAAATTAACAAAAACCCTGATAGCGTTGCTACTAATACCCGCGCTGCTGTGAAAGCCCGTGGGGACCTGGAAGAGGCTGGTGGGCCCAGGGGTCCACCCCCTTGCACCTAAGGTGCGATAGGGAAACCTTCACTCTAGGGATGCTGAATATCGCCGGACTCAAGGCCTCCCCATCCTGGGCTAGGAAACTGAGTTTTTTACAAAACAATTTACCTGTGGATATCCTGGCCATCCAGGAAACCCACTGTCCATGAGGTTCTGAGGAAGCTTGGGAAAAATTGCTCCTACCATCCCTATCCTTTTGGTCAAAGCACTGTGGGGTGCTAATTTGGAAAAACATTTTTTTCAAATTTACATCTTCAGAAACATTCCTAAATGGCCGAGTGCTCGTTGTCACCTTCTCATGGGCTGATGTTGCACACACAATTGTCAACATTTATGCCCCAAACAGTTCACAAGAGCATCAGGAATTTTCTTGTCAGTCAAATCCCTCCCGCTACCCCCCGATTCTTTCCTTATTGGCGACATGAACTGTTGGCTAACCTCACCAATGGACCGGTGGCTGCCCTCACCCCACGCCCCACAGGGTCACGTAGAACTACGCGTTCTAAAAGCCACCCTTGGGTTAATGGATGCGCTGCCGCGACATGCCCCACTGCTCAAAAACATGACGCGTCCCCACGTCCACAACGGCCAATTAAGGTCCATGACCTGCACTGACCTTATTCTAGCACTGGCGAAATTCCAACCCCACATCTCCCACTTCAAAACAATGAAAATGAAATTCTCCAACCACCGACTGGTCTTGATAACATACCACTTACCCGTCACAGTTGCAAAGGCCCCACATTGGTGCAAAATCCGCCCCCCAGAGCTCGCGTCACCAGGATTTTCCACGTGGGTGGAAGAGGCAACTTTGGCAAAATCATTTGTTGCACCATTTTGCGCGGACCCCATTTCCACATGGGCAACTTTCAAAGAAGACACCATCCGTCACTATCGCCATCTCTCATCCAGACGCTCATGAGCCACATCGGCGGTTATATCGCATGCACTGGCAGAATTGGCCCACTTGGAGTCCAACATTCCAGCCTCAGGATATAGCCCTGCATGGGGCCAAAAGTGGGCGGAGGCAGCCGCCCACCTCAATGCACTTGAAAGGCAACACAAACATCGGGTTTGTGTCCAATACAGGGCCACACGCATCACTAAAGGCAACAAGTGCACCGCATACTTCTTCAAAAAAATTTTGCACCACGCCAGAGCGTGGCCTGCACACAGGTGAGAAGATTGGATGATTCCATTGCGGATATGCCAGCTGAAGTGGCAATTGAAACACAAAAGTATCACTCCAAGTTGTGCCAATCTGATCCAATTCAGCTGGCCGAAGTGGTGGAATTTCTCAACCAAACCCACATCTGCAACATTTTCCAATACCCAGAAATAATGAATTTGATTACTCCGAATGAATTTTGGACAGCCATTCACGGTGCACCAAACTGAAAATGCCCAGGCCCAGATGGCATTCCATATGAATTCTACAAAAGTACTTCAAATATACATCCCCACTACTGCTGGCCTCACTTAACCAGAGCCTTTTGGAAACGCGCCTCCTGCCAGGAGGACAAGAGGCCTTCACCGTCACACTCTCAAGAAAGGGGACAAGCTAGACTTAGCCAACTGGCGTCCCATTTCTTTTACTATCACGGATACAAAAATTTCAACCAAAATTATGGCTAAACGTTTAGGGATTGTAGCATCTACCACCATCTCCCCAGAACAATTTGGTTTCATACCCAGAAGGTCGATTTGGGACAACGTGCACTATGTGGCCAACGCATGCCAGTCCACAGCCTCTGGGGCACTTGCATTCTTGGACCAACAGAAGGCCTATGATAGATTAAACTGGGAATACCTTAGGGCTGCCTCCATCAATTCCGCTTACCCCCTCACTTCATCAACTGAGTGATGCTGCTCATGGAATCTGAAACTATGGCAGTACGTGGCCCTGGATTCCTAATGGAAGTAGTCTACTCAAAGGGGCTTGCGACAAGGAGACCCCCTTAGCCCACTCTTATACAACTTCAGCCTTGACCCACTACTTCGAAATGTGAATGCCCAACTCACCGGGGTCCATGTGCCATGCCAAGCCCCAGTCAAGATGATGGCGTTTGCAGACAACTGTGTGGTTGGGGTGTTTAATAATAAAGATGCACGCGCACTTGAAGCCCTCATCCAGGAGTATTCCCGGGTAAGTAACGCTGCACTGAATGCCTCCAAAACTGAAATCATCCTCCTTGGTCAGTATCATAACTGCTGGGCCCCTGCAACCAGCGCTCAGCCTGGCCCATCTTCTCGCACACGCGCTCGCCCTCCCAGCTCACCTCACACCGCCCCACTGGTGCTCCCCTTTGTGCCACGCCCTACCATAGGGCTGGTCCACCATCTGGTCGTGTGGGTGGAGGCAGGCGGATACGCATCAGCAGCAATGGAGAGTTGTATTCTAGACAACGTGACGAAGCGCATCGCCTCCCTCAGAGCCCACCCTACTTCCCTTACTGGCAGGATTGTTTTAGCCAACTCCATGCTCCTCTCCAAAGTCTGGTTTGGAGCCCACGCCATCCCCTTCTCCCAATGCTTCTTCAAATCCTTGCATGCCCTGCTGCAAGGATGGCTATGGTCATGTCGCCCTCCACCAGTACGGTTAGAGGTCATGTTTGGCCCTCATCATCATGGTGGCATGGGCCTGCTTGACTTCAGAGCCCATGCGGCCAAGATCTTGGGTACCTGGATTGCGGCCGTCACCGCCCCTACGCTCCCCTCCCAACACTAGTCCCACACAGCCCACTCCAACTTCTCCCACGCCTTGGGCCTCAACAATTCATCGAGCCCCCACTCCCTGATGAACTACCTGGCTTCACACCCATCGGCCACAGGTCCTCAAGGTACTAAAACCCACTACAAATAAATCCTCCTCTCCATGCGGAGCGCTGAGTGGAGAATCTATATTAGCAGACACACAACCCTAAGAGGCCGCCCCTCACCCCAGTTCACACAAGAGGTACAGGGGCTACCCATCCATGATGGCGTGATCCCCCCACGGCCCCATGTCCTATCCAGGGTGGACTACCTGGACATGATGGACATCCCTTACTCCATTGAGACCCAAAAAACTATTTGGAAATATGCACACTATCCTCTGTTGCAGCCTCAAATCCATTCCCATGTGTGGCGCTACCTGAGGCGGGTGTACCGCACAGCTGAGCGCTCTAACGCTTTACACTCATCCTGCATTGTGTGTGGCCAGTATGGAACGCTGTTCCACCGCCTGGAGAAGTGTCCTACCTCTAAAGTGATATGGCGCGAAGTCCAACGTCTGCTTGGTCAGGATCAAACACATCCCTTCAGCCTGTCAAGAGATATGTTTGCTTCATCAATGGCCTCCCCCTTCCACCCTCCCTCCGTGCTCTGGTGGTTGCAATCGCCATGTGGACCATCCACACGATTGTCTTGGATGCCATCGCAGGCTCCACTCCCACCCTCCCAGAAGCTGTCCACAGATTCTGGTCTCATTTGGTGGACCACTTTCAGGCGTGAATGTTTGGGTACCTCCCACCACATTGCTGACAGCTGGTCTCCTCCTGGTTCCCAGTTTGGTTCATCAAATCAGACCCTTTCCTCCACACGTGTTCAATTGTGGCTATGGCCCATTCACACGTTCCCTCCCCTCCCCATAAGTGGCGTTCCCGCTGGCAACAAGAGATAGCATCGCTTCTCTGGGGTGCCTTCCATGTTACTAAGTTTTGCCTCTTTCAGGTTGACATTTGAAAGTGTCCGTCCCCTGGTCGGCCTTCCTCGCAATAAATTTAAACTTGTACAATGGCTCGCTACCCTGATCCTTCTGATCCCAAGTAATTCCTTGACTTAATACAATGAAAAATTATTATATACAAAAAACTTCTTTATTAAACTATTAACTCTAGTGACAAGCAATTGCGTTTCATCAGTAAAAACTTGTAGATAATTGATAGGGTTTGATGTTAACCACATCTTACCCATGATGACTCATTCCTCAGTGGCACTTAGCCAGTGAAACACAATAAATTTGTCTGATGGTCTACAATCCTTAAGTCTCTGTGGTAACTCACACGGCCTCAGGGTCAATGTCAAACTGAAAAACATCTAAAGACAGCATTTATGACGCATCTGCAAATAGCTGAACCATTGCTCCTCTTAGCAATTGATAGCACATATCAATGTGATTTGTACCACTAATTAGTAGATAACTTGATATAAAACTCAAACAGCATTAGAAACTAATTTCAACATAAACCAACAAAATTCACATGCCTGGGTCATTAAGTCAACTATTATTAGGTCTGACTTAATTAACAAAGCCCCCAGGCCTATGTCATAATAGTTGATTATTAATAAGTGGTATTGCTAGGCCACAGATACCAAGTTTTGGGTATACTTAGGATATTTTTGGTCCATAATCAATGATAATTTTGATATGATACATAATATAAACAGCATCAGCTTTAATATTTTTCCCCTATCAAATTACCTAATGATTTAAGTCCAGTCAACTATTCAACACTTCCCCAACCTTGACTGGATAAAAGTGGAGGGTATTCTTCTTCCTTGGTCACAACATCCAATTTTTCTTGACCTTCAGAATATGACGCTGCAATCTCTTTCTGCTAAGCATCACTTTTCGAAAATCAATTCAGCCTGAAATTTAGCTCCACTAAAGAGATTTACGAAAACTATTAGCAAATATGGCGGGAAACCCCGCAAAAGAACCCGCAGGCTATGCCAAACGAGCCAGCAACACCCCCAAACGAAGCAACCCTCGGTTACCCACCTCAGGGTCAACCAGAATCACCCGCTCTCAAGCAGCAGCCATGAAAGCAGGCACCACCCCCCAACCTGGAGCTACTCCAACTAGCGCCAGTTCACCTGATCGCACTTCTGCAACCTGCACGCCTAACAGCTCTGTGTGTGCTGCCTCCCACCAACCCGCTGGGCCCCCTCCAACCAAGGAGGCCATCACCCACGCTGTTTTAATGGCGTCTGCTCAGTTGAATGCAACTCAGCCCATCCAGACATTCACCTCCCCCATTGTGTCAGCTAATTCAGCCCCATCTATTATTGCTGACGCCGTGTTTCTGGCTCCCTCCATGAGAGCGATACCCAGCTACCTGGCCCCCAAATCCTCAGATGTAAGGTTGGATTAGCCGCACATTCTGGTTCACTAAGCACCAAATTTGACAATCTACTCTTCCCAATGAGGATTCAAATGGTTCGGATTTTGGATCTTCACACCAGTTCCAATCTCACCCGTCCCATTTAAACCCCGTAATTGGCACTTCTCAAGTCGGCACTTTATCGCAATCTGCTGAAAATGACCAATTCACTAATCAGCCAATGAGTTTTGCCCACGAAATCACAGCAAACACTCGGGCTGAATTTACCCAAATAGATTGGGATGGTGATGAAACATCTCCCTCCTACCAATTGGCTGGAGTTAATTCCAATCTGGATGGGACTCCCCAATTTAGTGAGGCCCAACAATCACCTGGCCCCCAAACCCTCGGATGTAAGGTTGGATTAGCCGCACATTCTGGTTCACTAAGAACCAAATTGGGACAATCTACTCTTCCCAATGGGGATTTAAATGGTTCAGATTTTGGAACTTCACACCAGTTCCAATCTCACCCGTCCCATTTAAACCCCATAATCGGCACTTCATAAGTCGGCACTTTATCTCAATATGCTGAAAACGACCAATTCACCAATCAGCCAGTGAGTTTTGCCCACGAAATCACAGCAAATACTCGGGCTGAATTTACCCAAATAGATTGGGATGGTGATGAAACATCTCCCTCCTCCCAACTGGCTGGAGTTAATTCCAATCTGGATGGGCCTCCCCAATTTAGTGAGGCCCAACAAACCGCCCCTCAATTTAATATGACGCCAGCAACTGCTGTAACATTCCAGAAACAAGGGAACTCCGCAAACTTGTCCAAACCACCAGCTCACACTCAACCTGCAATTGCAGCCCAAAGCAAACACAAACGTACCAAAGGAGCCACTGGGGCGTGGCAAAAACCTCTGGCACCAACGCTACCCAAAGCTGATCCCCGTGAAGTGGCGTTTATTGCCGATGTTAAGAAGAAATGGGCCGAAACTAGAGCGCAAAAAGCTCTACCTCGCTCAACCCTCTCCCACGCAATTCGCCTTTATTATGGGCATAACCCTGTTGAATTCTATACAGAGGATTACTTCTCATACTTTGCAGCGATTGCGGAGACATTCCCTATTAACACCACCATCCATGAATCAGTGGAGGGCCACTACATCGATGTGGGCTTCACTGAAGCTGCCCTTGCTGACCATGCTGCCACCCTCCAGGTCATTATTCCACGCGGATCTCTTCGCATCTCCCGCACACGCTCTCACCTGGAGAAAATTTCATGGGTTACTTTTTCCAACCTACCAACGACTGTTGATCCTGAGTCTCTTAAACTGGCACTCCATCGTGGTTTAATGGAATTTGGGTCTGTTCTTTCAGTGGACTTTAGCGTCCCCTCTTACTATGCTCCCACTCAAAGAGCTCGCACTGCTAGGGCGTCGTTCATCCCCTCCCCCACTGTATCCCGCAACATTGAGGTTATTCCTCGTGTGGCGGTAGTTGGGGCATGCCCTGAGATCTTTTTTGTCGACCCTGATCAGGCGCGCCCCCGGTGTTCATGGTGTAACGCCCTTGGACACTTGTATAGTGGCTGCACAGCTCGAAAACAAGCCCTCTTAGCCACCACCCAGGGGCCTAAACCAGGCCAAAAACGATCCCACATGGCTGCAGCAGCAATTCCACAACCCACACAATGGGTTCCCGTTCAAGACCTGTCCCCTGAGGCCTTACGCCTAGCAGTTGAAACAGCTAACCCCACTATTGGTGTGGGATACCTTCGCGCTCATGCCCCCTTCCAATGGGCACCCCCTCCAATCTCCCAGAGTCAACTCCCTCTCTCACCAAGCGCAAGGCATCTCCCACAGGGTGCCCCTCGTCAGCCACCCCCACTCAGGGCTCCGCGGCACCCCCACCAACCCCCACCAGCGATTTATCGCATCAGCCCTCAGCTCCCAATGGAGCTATGCCCACCAGCATGGACTGGCAACTCGCGGCCTGCAGTAGAAGTGCCACCTCAAAGAGTCCTACCCCAACCCCACAGTCCATTTCGCGCGGATCCTTTGCAGTGTTGGAGGAAGTGAATATGGACTCAGACTCATTAAATGGGGACACCGCGGAGGTCACCATTGAGCACCCTCAGGACCTTCCCTTGCAACGGAGCAGGGGCAGCATCCTAGGCTGGCTTACTGGGTCCTCCGCCCCCCCCACCCTCTCCTTCCCCTCAGAACCCTCGACGCTCCTCACGGATTGCAGCTAATAGTCAAGCTAAAGGACTCAAAACTAGCCGCCTCACAGCAGCAGGTTTAAGCGCTGGCAACCCCCAGGACATGGAGGGGAACAGCTATGAGTCCATATGGCAGCACCCTGGCCCTGCAATCCATCAACGCAAATGGGTTGCGGGACTTTAAGCGGAGAGCCCGCCTCCTCCGAAACTTCAGGTCAGCACAAATTGACATCGCTGCTGTCCAGGAGCCCCATATCCTCCCCCACGAACAATCTGCATGGAATAAACAGTTTGGAGGCAACTCCTTCTGGACAAACCATGCCGCCCTTATTGTTTTGAATCCCCGGGTTAAAACCCATTCTTTTTCACAATATCTAGGTGGCCGCCTCATACTGGCCAAACTCACCACTCCTGACTTCTCCTTCTTCGCTGCAAGCATCTACCTGCCTAATGCAGGTCAGGAGCAAAATCGGCTCTTGGAAGAGCTCCTCCAACTCAATCTCCCACGGAATACAGTTCTCTTAGGAGATTTCAACACAACCATAAGTCGCGTCCGTGACTCTTACCCCCTGCAGCAAAGGAACGCCCTGGATCAAGTCGCCTCCAGGATTTCCTTCGCCTGAGTGGCTTTATAGATGCGCTTCCACCCTCCGCGTCTGGCCTAGGTTGCATGACTAGGATCCAGTATGATGGAGGAGCTTTCCAGTCAGCGTCACGCATAGATATGGCACTAATTGGCCCCCTGCTAATTGGCCGCGTCTCCTCTCCCATCTCTCGTGACAACCATCTGAGTGATCACAGGTCACTCACCGTTGTCCTCACCACCACACTTAGACCGTCGCGTAGGTTCTGGCCTAGGGTTGCCCCAGCTCTTCTCAACAACCCCTTCACTAAGGAGAAGCTGTCTATGACCATCCGGGAGACTCTCACCTCCCCCCACCCCACCTGCTTGACCACAAGGCTAGATGGGCGGTGACCAAGGAGGGCATCACCCGCGTTGCTTACAACTGTGCCAAAGCCCAGATGACTGCAGCTCGCGCCAGAGTCAAAAGGGCGGAAGCCAGAATCAGACATCTAGAGCGAAACTGCCAGCCTTCGCCCTCTCCCAGATGGTTGGAAGACTGGGAAGCGGCGCAGGAAGCACTCCGCTTGGAGCTCACACTGCAGGAAGAACGGGCAGCAAACTTTACAACATCTCGTTACTATGCTCAATGGGAACGCCCCACCCGCTTCTTCTTTCAGAAACAGAAAGCCCGGTCAACAGCGCAGGATATTACTGCACTGAAGATTGGCACTACAACCACTTCAGATAAGGAGGAAATCACGCAGGAACTACACCGCTTCTACTCCAGCCTCTTCCATGCCACCCAGGTGGACCCATCGGACATCCAAGACTTCCTGTGGCGGGCTCCAGAGCCGCCCATTGACCCACGGGCTGATGAGGCTCTACTGGCGCCTATTTCTATCCAGGAGGTGATGGAAACCCTTCTGAAATCCCCACGGCTTAAAGCCCCAGGCCCAGATGGAATACCCTTTGAGGTGTACCTTCTGGAACCTGCAGTGATAGCCAGAACCCTCCGCGACCTCTTCGCTGCACTCTTGGTGAATGGCGAGGTCCTCCCCAACTCCAGAGGCTCAATCACGACCCTCATTCACAAGAAGTCAGACCGTGAGAACCTGGCGAACTGGCGCCCCATAGCGTTGATCAACACAGACCACAAGCTCTTCACGAAGCTTCTGGCCAACCGCATCACCAAATGGGTGTCACCTCGCCTCTCCCCATCCCAGTACGGTTTTATTCCGGGGAGGTCGTTATGGGACAACTATAATGACCTTCACGTGACTTTGACTGCTAACTCTCGTAAGGTGAATGGCTTTGTGGCTCTTCTGGATATGGAGAAAGCATATGATCGGGTAGCCTGGAAGTATATTGATGCTTCCCTGGCCCGCTTCCATCTCCCACCCGCAGCTAGGCGCTGGATATCATCGCTCTATGACCAGCTCCACACCAGAGTCCTGGCGCCAATGGGTTCTACAGTGGCAGTACCAGTTGGACAAGGTCTCCGGCAAGGGGACCCCCTGAGCCCTATCCTTTTTAACATCACCCTTGACCCCCTATTGGCCTCCTTACAGGACAAGCTAACAGGGATTCTGGTCCCAGGTAAAGCCCCCACACGCACCATGGCATTTGCAGATGACACTGCCATTGCATTTGGCTGCCCTGGGGATGTTGCCCTCGCTGCTGTGACCATTGAGAGGTACACCAAGGCGTCCAACGCCATGGTCAACACCTCCAAGACAACAGTTGTACAGGTCGGCTCCCCCACCTTCCCCCCACCATTTGGTATTGAACCTGAGCGCGGTACCTTCCGTCACCTGGGCGTTCTCACCAACCAACAAGGAGTTGCGCTAAAAGACAATGAGGACTTGCTCCTTGCAGCAGTTAACTCCAGGATTGCCAGCTGGAACCGGCGGCACATCACCCCCAGGGTCGAGCTCTGATGGCCAATGTGTTCCTCCTCTCCAAAGTCTGGTTCCTAGCGCACGTCTGCCCATTCACAGATGCCTTTTATACGCGGCTCAATGTACTCCTCCGCTGTTGGATCTGGGGCTCAAACCATCCACCAATAGCCCTCTCAACCATTGCCCGACCCTGCAATGAAGGGGGCCTAGGGCTTCTGGACACGCGATCCCACGCCACCACAATCTTCCTGAAGTTCCTATGGCCGATTGTCTGCTGGGACGCGACCCCCATGCCCCAATGGGCGCCCGCCCTCCGCCAGTCAGTGTCAGCAGCTCTGGGTCTTCCTAGAGCATCTCTGACCTCATTAGGGGAGTGGCTCACAAACCACCCAGGCCATCGACTAAAACCATCCTCATCCCCCTACTGGAACCAGGCTCTCCTTGCCCTGAAACGAGTAGGCGCGCGGATCCACCATGCCTTCCCATACAGAAGGGAAGGCCCTGGCCTCAGCCCACGTCGCCATGCAATTGTGCACAATGGACAAGTTGTCACAACTCGCCTCAACCCCCAAGATCGTCCTCCCATCCGCCCAAGACTCCTTGAGCTCCTCCCTCCCTCCGTGAGATTTGACCTTAAGGAATTGTGGAAGGACTTCTATCACCCCATCCTGTCAGCAAAGGTGTCCAACACCTTATGGAGAGTGCTCCACTGTTCATACAGGACAGGGGACCGGACTGGCCCTACCTTCCAGCACCGAAGCTGCCCCCGCTGTGTGGAGCCTATTGACTCCCACCTCCATCGTTTTTTCACCTGTCCAGGTGTCGCCGCATTTTGGCCAAAGGCCCGCGCGCTCCTCCATGCTCAGCCCTGGTCTGGACACCCTGTGCAAGACCTCATGTTTGAGCAGACATTGCCTGGTTGCCACCGACCCCTCCGTGTCCTCGCCTATGCCACAGCCATCTGGACCATCCATAACTCCTTCCTTCGTGCTGCCTTTGACCAGCAGGTGTGGACCCTTCCACACATGATCACCCACTTTCAGGTACACTTTGAGATGGCCCTGAAGGTCTGCACTATGTCGCCAACCCTCCCCCGCTCAGTTGTCACTGCAGCATGGCTCTGGCGCGCAAACCCCCTCCCTTTCTCGATGCCTCCTCCCTCCCCTTCCCTCGCCTCAGGCTCTTAGGAGCCCAGGCGTAATTCAATAAACATCGATGAATCCCCCCCCTTGGGTTGGGACCATCTAGTACTAAAAAAAAAGAATATGACGCTGCATTAATAACCTCTTGGCCCGGGGTAAACTTATCTTCTTAAAATCCACACTTCCATGCTGCATGCTACAGTTAGCACAAGCGTTTTGCTTTCATTTTCTCAGGCTGGTTAAACCAGCTATGCTTCAATGTTTCCCAAAAGATTGGCTTCTATGCCTACTGCGACACCAGCAATCCTTAGCAAACCCAAACCAGCCCCTTAGATTTAATCTCACTCTTCTTCCCCTCACAAAGATGGCATATTCAGCCCCAGTGGTGATGAGGCTTTAGAATTCATGAAGTAAATTCATTTTTCTTAAATGTTATTTTTTCATTTTTATAAGTTTAATTATATGTGTTTTTTGTTGAACTTTTATTTTATGTTTTATATATTTTTTAATTTATCATTTTTTGCTATTATTCTTAATGATATGGACAAAGGACCTTAGCGTGTACTTGATTCACAACCCAGATGCCTTGATCCTTAATGGTATATACATCTTCAGACAACTTCTCTAATATAATAAATAGACCTTTCCAAAGTGAGGCCAGCTTGTGCGCAAACCCCTGCGCTATGAGTGTTACAATATACTACTTTATCTTCTTTCTTGAACTTAGACACTATAACTCATTTAGAATTGACATTGCTCTTCTGACTAGTTTTTTGACTAATCACATTCTGATAGACTTCATATTGCAACTTGATTAATGACTTCACTTGTTTCTCAACATAATTTTTAGAACAATAAACTAAGTTGAACTGAGTACCAAATAAATAATGGAAGTAGAGCGGGCTGTCTACCAAACAGAAGTCAAAATGTAGATTGTCACGTGCTACTGTGAAGTCCAGTATTGTATGAAAATACTGTAGCACTAATAAAAGTAGCCCATTGCAAAGGCGTCGCAGCTGCATTTTTGTGCAATATGCCAACTAGATGCCATTCACTCGTTCAACCATACTATTAGTCTCAGGATGGTACAGTGTTGACAACACTCCCTTGATGGACATCAACTCATTCAACCATTACACCATCTGGGCAGTAAAATTTGTGCCGATATCTGTCAAGATCTTCTGGGGGCATCCATGCTTATAAATATTACAGTCCATAATAAACTTAGCAGTAGTCTAGGCCCTGACGTCTCATATTGCTTTTGTTTCCACCCATTTTGTCATATGGCCAATAGCAACAATTATGTATTTTTTACCTAGGCTACCCACAGGAAAAGGGCTGACTACATCAATTGACACAGTATGCTAGGCCCAGTCAGGTTTGATTAGATGATCTTTCACATCTGACTTCAAAGGTATAAAATTTGGCATGAATGGCATTTTTCAAGTATGTCTTGGATATCAAATTGCATGGAATCCTAATAATAACTAGATCAAATTAATTCTAGCGATTTTGTCAATACTCCATGCCTTGACGACCTTATGGAATTGTGTAATAATCTCAATTTAATTTGAAGGTTTTGGGAATATTCTACGCTGCCCCTCAGGCTTGAGCTTGTATGAAACTACATTCTGATATTTGGTGTCAGTTAATGCTTTTTCAATCGCCTTTGTACTTCAGGCGGCTCATCCCCAAACTTTTGAGTAATCATTTTTTCATGAAGCTCATTAGACAAACTTCTCAGGACAGCTACAATAGGAAGTCTCAATAGTCCGTCTGCAAATTGATGGGCTTTAGCTCTATGAATAAATTCATAGTTGTGCACCTGTAATTTCAGAGCCCAGCGGGCTAATTGTCCCTCAGGCTCCTTTTAGATTGTGGAGCCATCATAATGAGCTGTGATCCGCAGCTACTTGAAACTTGGAGCCATGAATATACAACCAAAATTGTTTAAAAGCATAGATGTCAGCCAAACACTCCTGCTTGGTCTTTGTATAATTATGCTCATGCCTATTGTCACAATTCTGATATGACTGGATGATAAGTCTGAAAGAGCTAGGGTTAATTGGGAAAATTCCGCCAACCATGTTATTAATTACGATTATTTGAGTGCCTCAAGATGAGGCGATATTAGGTTATGACAGGTTGTTATTGGATTGCCTCCAAATAAGGCAATAAGGTGATGTCAACACTTGATGTATATAAATTAGATCGCCTCAAATTAAGGTGATAGAGAGCTGAAGATTAACAAGCTGAAACTAAGGTGAATTGGAGGAATAGAATAGCTTAAGCTATAAGAATGGTATCATCTGAAGTCACTGGTATATAAGAGAGATATTGATTGAAAAGGTGGTTAATTAGTAGTAGAGAGAGCAGAACAGAAAAGAGTCACTGTATTTATAAAAATAAATAAAAGTGCTGTTGGGGCGATTGTTCCTATTTTATTATTTTCAGTCTTTTTAAAGGACCAATGATCCATACATCATCTTTCTGTTGCTCAATGGGTTCAACCTGTGTGACCCTTTTGGTGGATCTCAATAATACCACCCAAAATTATAACAATAATGCTCATAACAGGGAGCCCATTGATCAACCACTAAAATTTCAAAATCTCCATTTATCTGGATATGTCACATAATGCCTACGTTGCTGGGGAATCTTCATGAAGCGCTGCACCAGCTGATTATGAGGAACTCAAACTCACTATAGACGTAGTGCTCAAGAAACAGGATGATCTGCTTCAAGAACGGAATGCCGTTATGCACCAGCTTGATAGCACGTTTAGTCAAATGCAAATTATGGGACAACAAAACAAGGAACTCGCCAATCATTTGGATGACACCACCAATTGACTGCAACAAGCTGAGCAGAAATTGACCAGTACCTCTCAGCCCTCTCATTGGGAAGAGGAAGGATGACAAGGGGGTACAATATGAGGAGGAATATGATGCTGGTCAGAGCAACTACACCAGGATGTTAGCTCTGGATATGATTATGAGTTGGAGTGCTAATTCCCTCAAGTGATGGTGGTGCTACCCATGGCATAAGGCCATGCTACCTCTGAAGCAGCAAACATTCAAACTTCCTCTGGACCAGCTTCTCATTTAGAAACTGCTTTTGGGCCTCAACCCACTCCTCAGTATGCCCCTAAAAGTTGTGAATGGGACAAGGAGGTCAATATCGAGAAGTGGCTCCATTTGATCAAAATGGGATATCCATGGCTTCTTTAAACGGTTTAAATTTGTAGCAGAAACTGCATCTGACTGACGGAAAGCAAAACTATTGATATCTGCCTTGGACGTTGGGAGTGCTAATCAAGTCACCTGCTATATTCTGAGCTGCTCCGTTACCTACTGGGATGTGAAAGATACCACTTTGACTGTTTGTGGGCACCTCAAAGATGTTGCAGCGAAAGGAAGAATTCTTAACAATTGGATTCTGCCATAAAAAGTCTCTCATTGAGTTCACTGTTAAAAATTATGATGGAAGCTCACATTTTAATTGGGGCAGGATACTTAGCAGAAGCTGACATGTGCATCACAATGACCTTCACGGTAAAGCCATACTGCTAGCTTCACAATGACATTTTACCAATTCTGGTTGATGAAGTTCACATGCTCAAAATTGTACAGTTTTTGCGTCACATATCCCCCTGACTTCCCACCGCCAAATATGGACCGGAAAACTACTGCCCCTGCTGTACCCTCTTACTCAGGAGAATACACTCGTACCATCTATGTCCCACTTAGCAACCCTCAACTTTACTATGATTCTGCACCTTGACCTCAACTGAATTATTCTCAACAGTTTGAATACCACCCTGGGGCCGCTTACAAAAATCACCAGCAACCTAACTACTAATCAGGACCTAGTTATGCTTAACGTCAGCAATCATCTTACCAACCCGATCCTGGTTATGCCAAACAACACCAAACTTTCTGATCTGTACCTTCCTACGTAAACCATGGACGTGGCTCTTATGGAGTTAGTTGCTATGAATGTGGTCGCCCTGGCCACTTGGCACAAATCTTCCCTAACTGTCATATGCACTACATGCAACAAGATCAATACTATCAGGGATAAGATGGAGAGGAGTAGAGACAGGTCGCTCTACTTCCATGATCGCAACCCCAAACTTCCCTGATTATATAGTAGTATATCCCGTGTAAGTCCCTCTTTATGATGTCGGAATTTAATATCAGCAGTCAGTTGGAGGAGTGAATGTAATAACATGAGCTAAAGCCAAGGCCGCGGAGAATGAAGGATCCTTGGAGCAACTAAAGCCGTACACCTGCTAATGCTTGATTAAACTTCCTCAGACAAGCTGGATTCTGCTGAAGATGCGCCAACTCTGAAAGGAATAAATGTTGCCCTTCTGATAGACGCCATTGTTAAAGAATACCCCAAAGCCGGTGAGGGTATAATGCATTTCTTAGAAAAAGAGATCCCATAAATGTCCACATATTAAACAGTCATTATTCCTCTTATTCCGAGTGTACATGCTGTGATATTTTTGTAGCAAGAATAGAGTTCACGCATAATAGATACAGGCACTCCAGTCAACATATTTTCCACTAAGTTGATGACCAAGTTGACGTTAAAACCCGATGTGGACCATTTAATGGTGTATGGGACCACTGGAGCTGAAAGCATCATCTCTGAGGGAGCATACAGTGCGCTACTGTTGCAGTTTGGATCCATTGTCATTGTAGCTCTGGCGATTGTGCTATCAAACAAAAATTACAATTCACTATTTGGAACTGCTTTCATGTGATATTTTGGGGCTTTCATTGATATGACGGAGGAGACCCTTGTCATTTTGGGACAGAGGATCCCAATTTAACTTATTTTTATTGGAGTGCCAAAGGATCCGGTGCACATGAGCCACTTCAACCTTGTATATAGTGATGGAGTGTTTATTTTCTCTATCATCGACTTAAAAGTAAGATTCAGCCCCTTCCTCATCAAATATATAAATACCAAGGTTACCTCTCCAAGCTGCAGGGCCTATATCTATTCCTTATGGACATCAAGTTCTCATGAATACCAAGTTAGAAGTTGAAGTGCCTGCCAGGCTCTATGGGGAGGTCCTTGGGCCCTATCACCAAACATGGATTGAGCCTCATTTGGCTCCAGGGATTATGCTCCTAAGGCATGGAGAGATAATGGTTTTGTTAGCGAATCTTCAGAGTGAACCAATGCAAATCCTCTGACACCAAATAGTGGCATATTTACACTTGACTCCAATCAATGAGGTCCTTCAGGTTCATGATTTTGGCTTGTTAGATAAATTTTGCCTAACAGTTAAGCTGCCAGCCGGTGTAAAGACAGTGGTATTACGGAAGAATTTAATAGGGATATCAGAAGAAGAAAAAGAACAAGTAATAGCTTTATTCAAAAGTACAAGGAGATTTTTGCCATAAATAATCATTATTTAGGGTGTTCCCGGGGGTGGTCCATCAATTGAACACAGGAGATCATCTTCTCATAAGGTCTCAGTCAATCCGATGATTGAGAGCAGCAGAAAACTTTGTCATTGAGGAAATTGATAGGTTGTTGGAGCAAGGAATGCTTGAACCATCCAAGATTCCATGGGCTTTGACCATTCTGATTGTAAAAAAGAAGGATGGCACCAACTGCATAGTAATAGACTACCAGAAGCTCAATAGTACTACAAAAAAGGACTTGTACCCCTTACTGCAAATTGATTATGCTTTGGATTGTTTAGGGGGAGCCCATTACTTCTCAGCAATGGACTTGATATCAGGCTACTGGAAAATCGAGTTACCTGCGGTGTAACATGAAAAATACGTTGTAATCACATCCAAAGGCCTTTTCTAACCGACATGGATGCCTCAAAAGCTGTGCAACGCCCCAGCTACGTTCCAACGTGCCATGGACACTATCCTCGATGACCTGAAGCTGTCATGAATCATTGTATACCTTGATGATATTAATGTTTTCTCCCAAACCTTTTCAGAGAACCTTGAGCATCTAGAAGCAGTATTCCGTCAGCTCACTGAGGCGAACATCAAGATTAAGCCCCAAGAATTTAACTTCTTCAAAGATAGGTTGGAATACCTGGAGTTTGTGGTAGACTCCAAGGGGCTGAAACAACAGCTGGCCAAGGTGGAGGCCATCTGCAAAATGACTACACCTAATAGTAAATGCAACAAACAGGTATTTAATGGGAATGGTCGGTTATTACCAGCGCTTCATCACTAACTTTAGCTGGACTGGGGGGTCGCTATTTGGGTTGTTAAAAAAGGATGCTGAGTTCAAATGGATGGAACGTCATCAACACGCCTTTGATACACTTTGGACGGCGCTGATCAGTGCACAGGTGCTACGCTATCCAAACTTTGATAGGTAGTTTATCATTCAGATGGATGCGTCCCTTTCCGCTGTTGTGGCGGTACTTTCTCAGAAAGATGATGAGGGAGAGGAGCATCCCGTTTTATACTGAAGTCAAAGTCTGAACTGCCATGAGCTAATTATACCATGAATGAGCAGGAGTGATTAGCGGTGATCTACATATATAAGCAATTTAGAGTCTACTTGCATGGGGTAAAGTTTAAAGTCATAACAGATCACGCGTCATTACATTGGTTGCAGAACCTCAAAGAGTCTGGAGGGCGTTTAGCCTGATGGAATCTTAAACTGAAGGATTATGACTTCAAGATCCTTCACCACCCCGAGTATAGCATCAGAACTCTGATTATTTATCTTGATTGCTGACCATTGCTGTGATGGCACATATAAGTGATATGATGTACAATAAGATGTTCAGCGGGAAATATGATGATAAATTGTCTTAAGTGATTAAAGCGTTAAATGAGATGCAATCAAATAACTTCCAATGGAATGGGGAACTGTACAAGTGGGTCAGAGATCCTACAATGAATTTTCTGTAACCCTCAGCATGACCTGGGATTATTATGAGCGCCCACAAGGCAGTTGTACATGGTGGCATGTGCAAGACAATGAGGTTGTTGTGCCCTCAGTACTATTGGAAAAGCATGAACTTTGATGTGCTTGAAACCATATCCTGTTGCCACCAGTTCCAAGTGAAGAAGCCATTCCACCAGAAGACCTCATACCAGTTAGTGAGCCACATTTTGCTTGACATACGATTTCCCTTGATGTTATTGGCCCTCTTCCAACAGGAGCTAACTGGTTTAAGTATATTCTGGTGGATATTGACCACTTGGCCAGGTGGGTTTAAGCATGGCTGATACAGGATCTGAGGGTGGTCACAGTGGCTAATTTTGTAATGTATGTATTCTTAGAGACATGGCTGCCCTCAGTTCATTCTTACTGATTTCAGAACCAACTTCACCTTGCATATCCTTCCTAAATTGAACAAGCTTATGGGTATCCACGGAGTTCTGATTATGCCATATCACCCTGATTCCAACAGAATGGTCAAACAGGTTAATGGGACCTTGGTGAAAAAACTACAGAAATTAATAATGGATTGACCTTCCGATTGGAGTTCCCTCATTCCCACTGCTGTGTTTGCCTATGATATTAGCTAACATTCCGCCATGGGGAAGAGACCCTTTGAACTACTATAAAGGTGACACCCAGCTCTTCTGGCATTGCTTTATTCTTGTAGAAGACATCAGCGGAATGGAACCCCACCACTATTTGACTAAACTTGCAAACACATTGATCAAAATAGCAAACTAAAGCATATTCCTTCAGCCTAGCCAAGAAGATCATAAATCAGGATGCTGATCAGGTATGGCGTAGCAGGTTGGCTCAGTTCAAGGAAAGCGATATGGTTCTCTTCCATAATCAACATGGCTCGGGTGGAAACACAAGTTGGCCAGTATTTGGATTGGTCTGTTCAAAGTTATAGAAAAAACTGGGGTTAACGCCAATACCATCAAGGACCCTGCAAGTGGTTAGATCATTAACTGAGCACACACGAAGTTCCTCCAGCCACATAAGCAATAGGAGCCTTATCATCTAGTCAAGGTGGGTAATTTCACAATTCCAATATGACTAAATGATAAGTCTGAAAGAGCTAGGGTTAATTGGGAAATATCCGCCAACCATGTTATTAGTTACAATTATTTGAATGCCTCAAGATGAGGTAATATTGGGTAATAATGGGTTGTTATTAAATTGCCTCCAAATAAGGCAAAAAGGTGATGTCAACATCTGATTAATATAAAATTAGATCGCCCCAAATTAGGGTGATAGAGTGCTGAAGAATAACAAGCTGAAACCAAGGAGATTTGGTGAATAAAATAGCCTAAGCATGAGAATGGTATCACCTGAAGTCACTGGTATATAAGTGAGATGGGTGATTGAAAAGGGGGTTTGTTAGTAGTAGAGAGAGCATAACAGCGAAGAGTCGCTGTATCTAAAAATAAATAAAAGTGTTGTAATGTCGATTGCTCCTATTTTTTATATTTTCAGTCTGTTTGAAGGACCAATGGTCCTCACATTATCTGTCTGTTGCTCAATGGGTTCAACCTGTGTGACCCTTATGGCGAATCTCAACAATAGCGCCCAAAATAAAACATATATTAGTGTCCTGCTTCAATAAGCGACCAGATGCTCCTTCCACCGAGTATGAGGGATGTTCAATTATTTTTAGGCATGGTAGGATACTATTGAAGATTCGTAGAAGGGTTTGCAAGAATTGCTGAGCCTCTATTCCATGTACTACAAGGAGGAGTTCGTTTTGTTGGGCAGATGAGTGCCAGCAAGCCTTTGAGGCTTTGAAAACCACAATGAGCACGGCTCCTGTCCTACAATATCCAGCTTTTATCTGGCCTTTTATCATACAAACTGACGCCTTGTTGACCATGATTGGGGGTGTGCTATCCCAGGTTGATGATGATGGTGAGGAGCATCCAGTCACTTATTGCAGAAGGACTCTGAATACCTTGAGTGTAATTATATGTTGACTGAGCAAGAAAAGTTTGGCTGTCATCTACACTTGTAAACAATTTTGGATGTACATTCATGGCACCAAGTTTCATGTAGAGACAGATCTCAGCTCATTACGCTGACTCCACAATCTCAAGGAGCCTGAGGTATGATTAGCCCTCTGGGCTCTGAAATTACAGGTGTACAACTATGAAATTATTCATAGAGCTGAAGCAGCCCATCAAAATGCATACGTACTATTGTGACTTCCTATTGTAGCTGTCCTGAGCAATTTAGCTGATGAGCTTCATAAGAAAATTGTTACTAAAAGGTATGGGGACAAGCTGTTAAAAGCTTAAAAGGCAATTAAAAAACATTAACTAACACAAAATATCAAAATGTAGTTTTATTTAAGCTCAAGCCTGAGGGTCAGCGTAGTATTTTCCCAAAACCTTCATACTGAATGGAGATTATTACACAAGACCACAAGGCCTTCAGTCACGGAGGATTGACAAAAATGCTAGAATTAATTCGATCTAGTTACTATAAGGATTCCATGCAATTTGATATCCAAGACATACTTGATAAATGCCATTCATGCCAAATTTTATATCTTTGAAGTCAGATGTGAAATAGCATTTAATCAAACCTGACTAGGACTAGCATACTGTGTCAATTGATGTAGTCAGCCCTTTTCCTGTGGGTAGCCTAGATAACAAATACATAATTGTTGCTATTGGCCATATGACAAAATGGGTGGAAACAAAAGCAATATGAGACGTCAGGGCCTAGACTACTGTTAATTTTATTATGGACTGTAATATTTTTAAGCACGGATGCCCCCAGAAGATCTTGACAGATATTGGCACAAATTTTACTGCCCAGATGGTGTAATAGTAGAATGAGTTAATGTCCATCAAGGGAGTGTTATCCACACCATACCATCATAAGGTTAATGGTATGGTTGAATGAGTGAATGGCATCTAGTTGGCATATTGCACAAAAATGCAGCTGCGACGCCTTTGCAATGGTCTACTTTTATCTTTAATTTATTCAAGGTACGCCAACCAGGGGATGGACAGTACCGATCACAACACTCAAAACGGCAAAACAAACTACTAACCAGGTGGGAAGCAGAAACTGCTTAATTCACCATGGCAGAGGGTGAGGAGGGGTCAGGGGGTTGGTTTTCAGAAAGACTCACCTTGATCAAGGGGTATTGGTTACAGTACCAGATCAGAGCAGAGAGCCAGGGCGTTGGGACATCTGCATAGTGGGGGCTGAGGTCAGCGTAGTTGGAGTTTTCCACTTCTGCATCAAGATAATGATGGGAAAGTGTTTCAACAAAAACTGCGAGGAGAACTTCAGCTTCTTTGCGGGCTTCAGGAAGTTGGGTGAAAAGGGAGATACTGTGGCGGGTGATTTTGGCTGAGGGGTTGAATGAAGCAAGCGTTGCGACATTCATAACAGCGATTTCAGCATCTTCAAATAGTTTTGAGATGTCACTGCAGGGAGATTCAGGGAAGTCAGGGGGGAAGAAGATGGTGGGCAGGCCATGCTGGAGCTGAGCCACTGACTGGGCCACCGCGGTGCATAGTTTTGGGCAATGAGGAGAGGCCACCGCAGCTAAGGCGAGCTGGTGGTCACTTTGGAAGGGGGCTGTATTGGGTAGAGGAGCAAAATGGCGAGGGGTAGGGGTTTCATCGAAGTTGGGAAGGAAAAATTCTGCCCAACTATAATCGCCATGGCAGAGAGGTTGACCTGTATGCTTACTAATGAGGACATTACCTGATTCGTCAGTTTCAGCCAATAGATCCCATGGATTTTGGTTCACTGGAATAGTGGCGTTTAAATTTGAGTGGGTAGGATTGGGAGAATGGGCAGCTGCTTGGGTGCGAATGTTGGTCCAAGCATTGCTCTGATTGGCTGGCGTAGATTTAGGTGGGAGAGTGAGGATGGAGGTTTTGGGTGGGGCTGATTTTCCATGTGGGCCCACTGAACGAGATTGGAGGGTGGGAGGGGGCAGCAAAGCGCCCCATACTGAACCTCCAGAGGGGGGCTCAGAAGCTGCAGCAGCGGATTTGGCCTTAGGGCACGCTCTTTTTGCATGGTCAAGGCCAAAGCAGAGGGAACAAATCTGCCTACCATTATTGACCCAAGCCCAAAAGAAATGATCAGGCGCTGCAGCCACACTAGCGCGGGGTGGGATTTGTTGGGCTATGGTAGGGTGGTGTGGTATGATGGTGGCTGTTGCACAAGGAGCAGCAAGGCGTTCTGCACCAGATGGAATGGCAAAGATGAGGTTGGGCTGAGTGCCATAAGCCATGAGCCCCGCGACCAACTGGTCATACAAAACCTGGGGTGGAAGGTGGGATGGGAGATTTGCAAAGGATACCACTAGCGTGGTGTCTGAAGGGAGGCGAGTACGGGTTGTGGGAATGAGGGTTTTTTAAAAATTAGAGGGGTTTGTGCTGCCGCTTCAGCATCCTCCTCAGATTGGAACCCAACGTCAAAGTAGCCCTTAAAAGGGCGAAAGTCTATAAAGCCAGCTGGCACAAAGGCTGTAGTGGCTAGGTCAATAATTGCTTTATCAGCATATGGGAACAAACGACCATAGTCCACTCTGAGGCAATAGCGAATAGCAGAGCGAGGGAGGGCGAGAGGATGGGGGCGAGAAGGGTGGACGCGCGCCAGGTGGAGCGCTAAGTCCCGTGGGGGGACAAAACAGTTGGAAGCAGTGGGCGGGCTGTTTGAGCCCATCCGAACGCGCTTGCCTGCAGGGCGGAAAACGCTAGGTGGGGGTGCACTGCTGCCCCACACTGGGGTGGCAGGCGGCAGAGCAAAGGACATCAAAGAATAGGTTTGGGCAGATGGCTGTGGATAAATAAACTTAAATTTAAAATCGCTCAAAAGTGACTTTGAGCGGTTAAAGAGAGTTTTTTGCAATGGTCTACTTTTAATAGTGCTACAGTATTTTCATACAATATTAGACATCACAGCAGCACAGGACAATTTACATTTGACTTCTGTTTGGTAGACAGCCCGCTCTAGTTCTATAATTTATTCAGTTCTCAGTACAACTGAGGCAATTGTCCCAAAAAGGTTATGTTGAGCAACTGGAAAAGACCTTAACCAAGTTGCAATATAAAGCCTACAGAATGTGATTAGTTGAAAAGCTAGTCAGAAGAGCTTTGATGATCTTAAATGAGCTACGGTGTATAAGTTCCAGGAAGGAGACTTAGTAGCATATTGTGACACTCATACCGCAAGCTGCGCGCACAAGATGGCCTCACTTTAGAAAGGTCTGTTTATCATATTAGAAAAATTGTCTGAAGACGAATAATATTAATGATCAAGGCGGTTTGGTTGAAAGATTAGTATACACTAAGAACCTTTGTCCGTATCATATAGATAAAAAGAAAAAATCCAAGAAATAATAGATTGTATACTAAAAAGAAGATGACTTTAACAATTAAGGATGTAAAAATTCAATTCATAACTTCTAAGGCCTCATTGCCACTAAATCTGAATGATTCTTCTTTGGGAGGGGGAGGTGAGTGAGATCAAAGCCAAAGGGGCCAGTTTAATTTTGCTGAAGATTTCTGGAGCTGAAGTAGGTGTATTAGTTGAACTTTTGGAGACTGTTAAAAAATAGCTAGTTGAACCAGCCTAAGTAACTGATAGCAAAACGCCTGAGTTAACCATAGCATGTATCATGGAAGAGCTTGACTTTAAGAAGACAAGTTTATCTAGGGACAAGAGGCTAAATAATGTAGTGCTCATATTTTGAAGTTCAAGAAAAATTGTATATTTTGACCAATGAAATAAGAATACCCTCCGCATTTATAACTCAAGGTAGGGGAAGTGTTATATGGTTGACTGGACCTAAATTGTCAGTGATTTTGGACCAAAAATATCCTAAGTATATCTGAAACTTGGGATCCGTGGCCTAGAAATTCCACTTAATATTATTTGACTAGATAACATGGGCCCAGGGGCTTTGCTGGCTAAGTTAAACTTAATAATAGTTGACTTAGTGACCCAGGCTCATGGGCTTTGTTGGTCCATGTCAAAATTAGTTTTTAATGTCAATTGAGTTTTTGATCAAATTATTTACTAATTAGTGGTATGAATAGCCTTAAAATGTGCTACCAATTTCTTGAGAGGAGCGACGGTTTAGATATTTTCAGACTCATTAGAAAAAACGCTGTCTTGAGATAACTGTCAGTTAGACACTGACCCTGAGGCCGTGTGGAGTTATACCAGATTCTTATTAGATTGTAGACACTCGGAAAAATTTATTGTGTTCCACTTTCTAAGTGCCACTAGAAATGATGTGTCATAGTTGAGACGTGGTTAGCATCAAAAACTATAAATTATCTCCAAGTGCATACAAATAAATCACAATCTTTTATCACTAAAAGTTAATAGTTTATATACAAGCAATTTTGTATTTAATACGTTTTCATTGTATTAAATCAAGGAATTACTTAGGATCAGAAGGATCAGGGCATCGAGCCATTGTACAAGTAAATAGCAAAAGACTACAGCTTTGAAGTGTCATTTCCAAGGAGTTTATACTTTGACTCTTGTCACCGTCTGGTCTATTGTTCCCATACAATAGGCGCTCAAAACTACGACTTATATCAGAAGAAGAACCAGCCCAATTGAAGTAAGCCAAAAGTTTAACAGCGAGGTTGTTCCTGAGAAGGACTTGGTGCCTATATATCCCTTGGTGCCCTTGTTGCCAGCGACTCAGAGTGAAGAATTTGAGAAGGATTTTCCTGTTAGATGGGCCAATTCCCTCCCAATTTTAGTTCCCTGGACAACTCAGTGATTATCACCACTTAGCCAGTTTGTCCCAAGCAGTGACCAAAAGCAGGGTTTTGTCTTTTATTTGTAGCCCTTTGAAATTTTTTGGGTAAACAGGGTGTCAATTGAAGCCCTTTTGGATATGGGGTGTTGGGGAACTTTATGAGTCTAAAACTGGCAGAGAAAACTTTTTCTCTCTCGTTGCAAACATTTTTGCAACAAATTCATTTCAAGTCTAGGTAAAGTTTGATAATCTCATCGAGGAGATTAGTTGGTGCCCATTGTCAGGGAGCAGTTGGGCGAGTAAAGTTAAGGGCACAGGTGTTGGCCCCATGTCAACCAAATTTTGTATATGCCCCGGTGAGCCCAGCGGAATAGATAAACTTAATAATAAAAAACTGGCGGATACCATTTCCCAAGAAATTTTAGCTTGGCAAGCGCGTTGCAACCAGTCATCAATACGCTGCACTCCCAACCACTATTTTTGGTGGAACATGGGGTGCGTGTTTTCGTGGATATTCAGCAAATGGCGCTTTGGGAGACGTTTGTGGAGATGTACACACACATTTTCTGAACATGGTGTATGTCGCATCACACTCCATGCCACATGGTTGGCTGGATCTTGGCTTCAAAAATAAGGAAGTGGCGGACGAAGCTGCAAAGGTGCGCGTAGTAGTAGACCTCCCAGATGGTCAACAGGTAGTCAAAACAAAGCGCACCCACTGGCTAAATTGAACAAAATTTTCTTGACTTTTGACTTCCTTCCCACAACGGGCAAGCACACCATGTTGAGCACCACTGAAGGCTGGGATCGCCACATATGGTGAAATACAATCCTTCAAAATGCAGCACTTTATGCTAATGCTAAACCTGTGCACAGGCAAAGAGATTACAGTCCTAACCCCATCCACGGAAATAGTGGAGGATTTGACCCAAATCCCTTTTAATGCTTTTGTCAAAAATCGATGGGCAAGACACCCATCCATTCAGGGTCACTGTGGACAGCGCGCCTCCCATCTGCACGTTCTGTTGCGGCTTTGGCCACAAGGCCCACACCTGCCCCTTCAAGTAGGGCGTTACTTATCAAGAAATTGTCTCAGACTCAATGGGCGGTGCAGAAGCCCACTATGAACTGCAACTAGCCACCAAAGCAGCTTTCCCGTGGGGAGCGCAAGGCTGCTGCATTATAGTAAAACCAGAGTCTCCATAAGATTGGAAGAAGGCCAATCAGGCCCGCAAGGCAGCGGCTAAGGAGGTAGCCAAGACCGCATCTGCAATCCAACCAGCCCAGCTCCAGGAGGATATTGAGACTTTCATGGTGGAAGCAGCTCACGAATCCCTTGACCAAACAGATTGGGACGCCCAAGCTTATTGGGCCTCCCAAGCTGAACACCTGATGGGTGAATCAGTTTCACCCAACTAATGCACCCAAGCATCAATTAGGACTGAGTCGCTCACCAAAAATCCTGCCAATGTTCCACCTCCAAGCAACGGTGCACCACAAATGCACACACCACAAAAAACTCATCCCACAGCATGGAAAAAAGCGAAGGCAAAAGCTAATGCAAACTCCACTGCTAAAGCTAACCACTCTGACAATTACTCTGTAGCATCAAATACCCGCAGTGCCAGGCAGCGTCATGATGAAAAAGAGAAGGCTGAAGGACTCAGTTACCCTTCCACTCGCACCTAAGGTGCGATGGGGAGTGCCTTTACTTTAGGGAAGCTGAACATCGCTGGACTCAAGGTATAAGTCTCAGGGAATGTCCTTTGGCTCTCAATCAGGTCATCTTCCCATTCCCAAATAAAAAGATACTGAAGAGGATGGCAGTACCTCTCATCACTCAGGGCAATCTCACTCACATAGTAGATGAGAAATGGGTAACAGCTCGTCCGCTTTGGATCCCACCCCCAATACCCACACTTACCTTGGCAAAACTGTTGCGGGGAATTAGTGAAATCTGTGCTGAGATTACCAAATTTAAATTGGTCAGATCTAATTCAGCTGGCAATCTGGCTGATGCCCAAAATCAGAATTGCTGAAAAAGCATGAAGAATGAGATATCAGCTGGATCGCCCGGTGGTTCCAATTTAATCACTAAATCAGTTGAACAAATATTGGGTGCCATTGAAAAGGGTTCAAAGCCCTCAGATTTTAATTCAGGCATGTCACCCAATGTTCTGCTGTTGACCAAACGAATGGTTAAATGACTGAGCATGGGCAGGTTGACCATCCCAAACCCATTCCCAACCAAATGGACCCATCCCTATATGAGATGGCCTTGGGGGATTCCTGTCGCCTGTTGGGCCAAACACTGTCATGCTAACCATCGGAAACATAGTTGAGCCCTGGTTTGGATGTTTGAGGTCAAACTGACAGAGACTCAGCCCACCGCCAAATTTTATGATGTCAGTTCCCAAAGAATAAACCCGCCCATTCCCAAACAATTCGCTGGTTAGGTCAAATTTGTGGGTCACAACCCCATCCTGTCACTACCCAATTGACCACTATTTAATCAGTTGAATGGCACTCAGAAAATTGTTGGTTGATTTTCTTACTTTCCTTTCCAAATAAATTTTTGCCAAAAAATCAAACTTTTTCTATTTTTCCATTTCAATTGCATCCCAGATGGCATTTCCCTGGTGGTCTGTCGCCCCGCTCTCTGGGTGGATTTACCAATTCTTTTGGTCACCATGGCTCCCTCTATCACTGATTGGGCCCAGCGAGTCTGACACTTTTGGTTTTACAACCTCACTCTTATTTCCTTCCGACAACAATACATGGGGATTTTATAGCCCTATGTACAACAATGGAAAGAAAGAATCCATCTCCCTATCGCCCCTGATGAGTTGACCTCTCAAACCAAGAATCTTGTCAAAACTAT
>JAKSZP010004526.1:0-55212 GCA_022478985.1 Massospora cicadina
CTCATCCTCCAGTCAAAAAGAGCTTAAGTCAATCAGAGTGCTCAAATTTTAATAAAAACGATTAGTTTAATTACTAAAACTAATTTTTTGGGAATAAAAAACAAAATTATCTTTCAATGTCATTTTCCACTCTGCTGCTCCAGAGTAGAAAGTGGAAATGAAACTCATAGCCAAATTGGACCCAAAAAAGTCAAATACCAAATTAATTTTTGCCAGCGAACATAACAACACCAAATTAAAGGAATTGGAACAAGTTTAGAGCCTTTTTAAACTTGACAATGGGATTAAGACTCAAGAGCTATAGAAGCTCAGATCAAATTTATAAAAGTCGAGAGCCATTTTCCCAACTTGAGAACGGATTTGGACAAGTCAAAAGCCAGTTTTCAATCTTGACAATGGAATTAAGCCTCAAGAACCCCATGAAAGCCCTGAATACTACCAGAACATCAATCTGGCAACAGAGATGGACCAAACACTTGGAGCTTATCTTATTGAAAAGCAGAAACAATCTCAATGACTCCTCACTGGTGAGTTTGTCACTCAGAGATTCCAATGGATCTCCTCTGAAAATTGGGCCAGATATTACTAAAATTATTGAGCTTACCTGGTTCTACCCTCAGCTTGGGACAACGCCAGTCCTTACAAACTAATTCCCAAAATCAATTCAAGCAGCCTGAAATCTAAGGCTGAGAGATAAATTAATTTTGAGAGTCGAGATTTTACCTCAGAGAAGTCAACAGTTGTTCCAACCGTTAAGGCACTGCCCGCAGACCATTCTCATAAAATGGGATTCATTTTCAATGTTAAGATTAGTAACCTGGATGAGCCTAATCCCACTAATGAACTAGTCAAAGAATCTCCCCAGCTCAAAGAGGTTTCCAATAAAACTAAAATCTTCTAGATTGAGCACAGCCACCTGAAATATTTGGCCAAAAATTCAGTTAATTTTAAAAGTTGAGAATATACTAAAAATGGCTAAAAACCGATCTCCATTTCCAATCTGCTGCTATCTCTGCCCTTCAGGAGTCTGCTGAAGCCTACCTCATAGGGATTTTCAAGGATTTTAAGAGTGCCTACGCCAAAACCAAGAAGGAGCTCTTGCAATGCATCCACAAGTTAGTCAAAATTAAGAGGTCCTTGAGGAGCTGTCACAATGATCTAATGGAGGTCAAGATGAAATTTAGGAACCTGGACTTTGAAACCCCACAAATCGTTCTGAGGTTGCCTGTGACACCCTCATATCCTAGCTGCTATGCCTATGGGCAAGATCAACCCTCTCATCGCTGTCAACCAATTTAAGCATATGGTTCCAGATGCTCACAAACTTGAATACTCCGTCAACTCCAACTCCCAATATTGAGCCTTGTACAATGCCACCACCAACGCCTCATGCTTTGATAATATTGTGCTAGTTATTACCTTCAGAGTTAGAGAGAAAATCACTGAGACTTAAAACGCTGTGAAACTGACTCACAATGCCTTGCAAATCATTCCAAGATTGACAATGTCGCCATTATCATCTTCTCCCATGCTTTGCATCAGTTTAAGGATCATGACTGAGGAGAAGGCCTGTTGACAATGATCAACCTCCATGAGGTAATAGACTTTGACTTATTGACCCAGCGCCGTGGCACTGTACATGTTTTCTCACCTGTTTGCTGGTGGAACTGATGACCAACTGACGTCTTACAGTTCATTTATCCTCAGTTGCAAATGGGGAACATCTTGTACCTGGTGCTAAAATCATCTGGTCAGCTACACGTACTTCAAGCACGTTGTTGTCATCTATCCCCAGATAACTCCCAAGTGGAAATTGTGCTGCACTGACTCTGCCACTTTGACATTCTACTCTTGTGACTACATCCAATATTCTCAAGTTAACCCAAAGCACCTGCTTATCCTCATTATAAGTTTAAAGCCTCCAGCTGAAGTAACCATTTCCTGCTGCAATGATGCTAAATTACATTCGTCAAACCTGCAGCTGTTGGACTCTTCTAATGGTGATCACTTAGCCCTGGTTCTCCTCAAAATGAAGACTCATTGTGGCCTCTTAACTTAAACTGAGTGGCTCAAACCTGGACTGGCTATCATCTGATGAAGATTTTTGAGACTCAAGATGAAAATTAGCAGTCAAAAAGATCTGATAAGATTAACCAGCTAACTTAGAAACAAGGTTAAACCACAGTAACCTTGACAATTAATTGGATTTTAATAATTTTGACTGGAACAGAACTTACTCCCTTTAAAAAAAGCTTAAGGGGAATCTCTCAGGATTTTCCCTATGCAAGGTGTAAACCTTGTCCTTAACAGAAGATCAACATATGCTGGTGTGTGGGACTCAACCTTCAATCTATTCAAATGGTATAATATGTCCTGAATTAAGGTTTAAAATATAACATTACTTTAGGTTTTGAATTCAAAGTATTACCTGAATTAATCTGAATAGCTACTAGTCATTAATAATTATTTGCAGACATTTTACCTAATTCCAGGGTCACATTCACATGACTCCAATACCTGTGCCCAAAGCTCCTAATACCTTCAAAAGCTGTTCGTTTTGGAATCTAGCAGAATGGACCTCTAACCCTGGACCATTGTAAGAGCTCCTACTTATTATTATTTACAATTTAACTTATGCTATGAAACTATCACCAGGAGATCAAGAAGCTTAGATGACATTTCAGGTGGGACGCGATGAAGGACAGACCATGTGGGAATCAACAATGAACAAAGAATCACTCATTGCCATTCTCAATGAAACATGATTCTCTTTTACATTTCAACAATACTATAAATAGTATTGTCTTATTTTTATTCAAGTACTTTTTCAGCAAATAAACTTATATTACTTATATTTTATATAGTTTGATTTTATTCTAATGAACAAAGTTTTGTCCATCTCAGCGCCTTATGAAGCCCCAATTTCTCGCTGACTATAGCCTCCTGCAGTCAACCACTATGTCGTGCTCTCCAGCATTAGCACCTAAAAGTGCAACTGGCAGAGTTGCATCAGGCGCCAATGGAAGAGGTGAGGGCCAAATTTCCTAATTAAACCCCTTGTTTATTCATAATAATAGCAGAGATTACAGTGATTTTTAATAACAGTACAATTGTTTAATTTATTCTTGAAAAAGTTTGGGTTAGTTTCCCTTATCTAGTTTGTGTTGTTCTCAAGATCTCTTATGCAAAGAGTTAAAAGGAAAGGTTACCTTGTTGTTCAGCTGATTGCAGACTATTGTAATTAGAGTTGGTGGGATAGTTATCATTGTCTGATTTTTTTCCAAGTATCTTCAAGTTGTCTGAAGGAAGATTGCCAGTACCTGTCTATACAAGAGAAATTGAGAAAATTTATAAATTTGGCTATGAAGAACTCAACTGTATAATTCTCTTCATACAATTATTACTATGTCCATATCATTTTAAGCAACAATAACATAGCACACTTTGAATCTGTGCAGTAAACTTCAAAAAGCTTACAACATCTCAAAACCTTCATCCATAATAGTTTTGGATGTGATAACCAGTTAATAATGGTAGAACATATTCTACAGAAAATATAAGCAAGTCAGTAAGATAGCTAAGGAACTATCAAACCTTTAATAAGAATCTGATTAGAGCCCTTTTTTCTCAAAGTTTATAATCATATTCAACAAGCCATAGTTCTCCTTTGAAAATATATGAAAAACCCTAGCCTCAACAACAATTAGCTCCTGACCTATATATAATTATGTTATGAACTTCATGTGTCTTCCACAATCTATTTTCTCTCAACTGAAAGGAACTGCCACATCAGCAAACCTCAGACCCTAAAACCTAGTGATACAGTTCAAACAATGAAAAATAAGTTGACAGTGATTTCATTCTCAATTCCTAAGAAATTGCTATAGCGTCATAAAAACTGATGCCATAACAAACAAGCATTATTTAAGCAATAAAATCCAAAAGAACACCATCATCTTAGTGTCCCATAAGACTTCTGCAAGTCAAGATCAATATTTTTTATACTCACAGTTGATATTGGACTCACACACTTATCTAGTAGGGGATAAACCAAGAAAGCATTACACCATAGCATGAAATTCACCTATATCAAAGGATCCCTTTGTTGGCTAACAAATATTAATTATTTTGAGTACAACACTTTTGAAATATTGTGACCATTAAGTTCTTAACTTTCATCAGTTATTGGTTTACCTAAGGCAATATGTTCTTCCTCATAGCAGGAGGCACCAAACAATTCAATTACACAAATTTTTTAACCTATATGTGGATAGTTTGTGTAGATATTGTTGAATTTGGTGTGGGTCTTCATTACCCAACTGACCAGGCTTTAGAACACAGAAATAAAAGGTACTTTATTAGGAAGTATCTTTAAACTAGTATTGGCACAAACACTAAATTTACAATATTAGGGATATTTACTATTCAAGTAAGAGTTCACTGCAATATCTAGTATTCCTAGCGGCTCTTGGGCTTGCTTAACTGGTATTTCTATCTGGCTTTAAACACTTTTACAAGTAAAAAATGTCGCTCTGCACTATGTATCACTCCTAAGATATGCTTGTTCAAACTTTGTTATCATTAGTGCTTTAATATTTACCAAGCAGCACTCCAATATTGGTCAACTAAAATGATGATATCCAAATTGGCCAATGAGGCGAGAACTAAGGCTCAGAGTATTGTCACATAATTGCGCATTCCGCCATACATAGTCAAATTACTGGTGAATGGCCCTAAAAATTATAAAACCTATTTCTTCTGGTTTTACACTGGCATGGGGGCGGCATAGCGTGATTATGCCAAATATTTTAGAGGTGATCATATATTTAAAGCCACAGTGTTGATGTCCAATATGTTTGTAAGAGAAAAAGAGATGTGCCAGTGGGGATTTAGAGATCCGCAAATAGTCATTTAATACTTTAGACCACTACTTATAAATGCAGAGGCTTCGCATATTACCAACTGGGTTCTTCAAATCTGCTATCTAGTTATTGAAAAAAAGAACATTAGTCATTATAAAATATTATCTAGATGGTAGGTCAAACCATTTACAAAATTTCCCCCTCACTTAACCAAACATCACATCAGCAAAGATGTGTGATGGTCCTAACTTAATGAGAGCTAAGGCCTATTGACCTGGAACTTTGATGATATTACTTAAAGAATTTAACATGTACTCAGTTATAGGTGACCTTTAACAGGATCCTTCAGATTGTAGGTATCCATGGAAGTCTTCTCAATATTTTTAAAGGGGATTTTCCATATGTGGTCCAATTTGATAATCCTTCTGACCCCATGAATATCATGATAAAAATCAATTCTCCCAAACAAAGTTGGGTAAGGTCCACTGGCTCTCATTATTGCGCTCATTAGATCTTGCTTTTTTGAGCCAACTTGTTAAAGTAGACTGCACTCTGCAATTGAATTAAGGTTCAATTCAGATTATCTAGATAGGCCTTAGGGCTCATGTTTTCTTGAGCCATGCATGAATACAAGATTGAGGAAATAGCTGGTTGTTTCTCATAGAGCAAAGCAAATAGCGAATGATCTGTGGCGAGTGATATAAGTTGTTATAGGAAATTTTAGCGGAAGGCAAGAAAAAATCCAAAATGGACGCCTTTCCCAATTAGCTTTCATAAAATTCCTACCAGAGTTCTCTTTACATGCTCCACGGTGCCATTGGTTTCAGGGTGATAGGGCGTGGGAAATACTCCGCAGATTTTCATCAAGACATTGAGTTTGGCAATCATCTGGGATGTAAAGTTAGTCCCATAATTGTCAAAAAAAATTAGGGACATCCATGACAATAAATTTTATCTTCTAAGATGAACTTTGACATAGTTGTGGCCCCTAAATCCATGATAGCTCTGGCCTCCACCCACTTAGTGAGGTGATAGATGGACACTATTTATACTTGTAATGTCTAGAAGTATTGGCCAGAGGCCCCACCACATCAATGGAAAAGCGTACCAGGCAAAATTTGGCTTAACTGATTGAGTAGATGTGGCTTTCTTGTAAGGGTCGTCCACTAGACACTCCCTACAGAATTGGTGGGTTTTATGATCATCAAAAATCATGAATTCACAATATAAGTGATGTTTTAATAGATCATACGTTTTCATAAAGCTGCCATGCTCCGTTATCTTGTGGGTTCCAATAATAATATCAGTTTGTTTCTTTAACTTAGGTATCTAAAGTTGTTGATTCTTGATGACTTTGTACAAAATTTTCTTTCCGCTTGACATCACTTTCAAGCAATTTTGAAAAACAAGTCGATTTTCCACCATCACCTCACTGTACCAATTTTCCATTTCACGTCCTTAGATCCACCACCTGCTGCCCCAGTGTGGAGCAGCGGTGCTCCATCTGATAGTGTTTACCGCCTGACAGGCAAACGTGTGCAGACTGGCTTATCCAGCCCGCCAAATGCAACTGGTCAATTTTTCCCTCTAAGGGACTTAGTACTGCACCTCATGCGAGTCCACCCAACCTGCCCCCACCCCCTTTCCCTACACCAATCCAATATTTGCTTTTGCCTCAGCGTCAAGTATGGACGTCTCTACCCATATGCTGACAAAGTAATAATTGAGCTGGCAACGGCCACCTTTTCACCAGCAGGGTTTATCAACTTCCAGTCTTACAAGGGCTATTTCAATATTGGATTTCCCACTGAAGAGGACGTGGCCGCTGCAGCAGCAACGCCCTTAATTTATAAAAACACACCCATTACCACCACCCATACACGCCTCCCCAATGATACCACACTTGTGTAGACCTTTGCAAACTTTCCCTCACACATTCCCCTTCAAACACTCTATGAAGAGTTGATGTCAAGGTTGTCCACTTATGGCACAGACCTCAACCTCCACTTCCTTGCCCAAGCGGTTCTGAGCGCCTTGCAGCACCTCAGGTAATGGCCACCATTACCCCCACCATCCAACCATTGCCCAGCACATTCCACCGCGTGACTATATCCCATCTTCACCAGACATTTTCTTTTAGACTTGCATTGATAATGGCCGCACAGTTTGCCCCCTCTGCCATAAATTGGACCATTCCAAAAAGGCAAGTCAATACAGTTCAAACAATGCAAAAATTGTCAACCCCACCCATAAGGCCACACCTACAGCTTTCAAGTGGGGATTTTGACTTCCCCACCCCCCTAGCCAAGCGCTTGAAAAATCAGCAAAATCTTGCAACCAAAACCCAAGCCAGCCAATTTACTCACAATCCAACCAATCAGGAGCAGGTTTGGACCCATATACAATCTAAGAAATATACCACCCCAAAACTTACCCAACCACAACCACATATCTCTGGATCAATCCCAATCAGCCAACATCCCTGGGACTTATTGGATGAAGTGACCAATCAGTTGAAAATGTCCCACCTCCAAACTTTCTGATTAATTTAGAACCTTATATGAATTCAGACTTTGATTCCCCATTCCCGCCCAAGAAATATGTCCCCAAACCCACCGCTAACCCTTTCCTGAGCGACCATCAACTTGCTAAGGCTGCGGTGGCTTCACCCAAAAGTTTCCATCTCCATGATGCTGTGGCACTCTCTGTCAATAAATTTCAGGAAGGGCTTCAAGTCACTCGATTCCCTCCCAATTTCCCTGATGTTGCAAAAGAGGAGATTGAACACTTAATTGAACTGCCACCACCACTGTCAAGCATGTTGCTGAACTGGAAGATTTTTCTCTAACCACGCATATCACCAGAGCCATAATTACAGATTTCGCCCATCTTCCCAACGCACACATACAAGCTGAAACCATCTTGCCAAACTCCTGGAGGCTATGCTCCAGGCCCAAATTGTCAGTGACAATCTCAACAATTATCCATATCAATTTGACCCTCATCCTGCGGATGCCCCAACCCCTTGCTCTCAGCATTGATCTGCCTCTTCAATGTTGAAGTTAATATTGATAATTTGCCTGATCCCCCTCACCCTCTGACATGGTGTATAAGTGGGTCACCGCTGTTACACCTGGTAGGTTGTTTTATCATTGTTTATATGTCTCGCCGCTAATTTAGGGCATTTGGTTCATGTTTTTGGTTCGTTTATTTGGTGTTTCTGTTTTGGTAATGTCCATCCCCTGGTCAGCTTACCTCAAATACTTTTTGAATTTTAAATTGATGACTTTGTATAACTTATTATCATGAACCACAGTGTTAATTATTAGCTTCTTCAAAGAACGCTGAACTTCCATTGGTTCATCAGCATAAGATTGAGTTATCATTTTGGCAAATAACTCCTCTGCCACATCAGCCTCTAAGGCTGCGGTAAGCAACTGAGATAATCCATCAGCGTTTTGATGCTTTATGCCAGGGCGATGCTGAATTTTGTAATGATACGCTTATAACTTCAACGCCCATTGGACTAGCTGACCTTCAGGCTCCTTCAAATTTTTTAAAAAGTGAAGAGAGGCATGGTAGGTTACCACAGTGAAATGTAATCCATGGCTATAAACTAAGAAATTGTTTACATGCATATATGGCTGCCAGACACTCCTTCTCTATCATAGTATAGTTTCTTTCATTGACGTCTAACTTTTGACTGCGGTAAGCTACTGGGTGCTCAACTACGTACTCATTTTTTTGATAACATTGCCTAATGGCATTGAGAGAAACGTTCATTTGGATAAAAACAGCTATCAAAATTAGGGTATTTTAACAGTGGCGCTTGGGTTGAATGCAGCCTGAGTTTATTAAAGGCTGCTTGGCAGTTTCCAGTCCACTTAAACGGTACTCCAGTTTTAAGAAAATAAAACAATTGTTCTCCTATTTTACTAAATTTTTTTGACAAGACAATGGTATTAGCCTATTATTCTAAAAGCACTTGAACATCCCGCTTTCTACTTGGCCAAGAAATGCGTTCACTTGAATTAACCTTGGCGGGCTGGGCCGCAAGCCATGTTTCTGATGATGAACCTCAAATATTACTGCTGTTTCCAGAAGAAATTACACTTACATGGCTTAATTTTAACTCCACTTGACAAGCCGTTGGAAAACCTCTTCTAATTGTTGTAGATGTTCGTTAAACATTATAGAGAAGACGTTAATATCATCAAGAGGAACTAGGACGCAGGAAATTCCTAAATCGCCAATGATGGTATTCATAGCTCACTGAAAAGTTGCAGGAATGTTGAAAAGATCTTGCGGCATTCTATTAGGCTGATAGAGACCAAGATCGGTTATCATGGCACATTTTTACTGTTCCTCCTTGGGCAGTTCTATCTTCCAGTAACCAGAAATTTAATTCCATGGCTGAAAATATTGTGCGCCGCCCAACCAGTCTAGTGCGTCATCAATATGAGGTAAAGGACAGGAAGCTTTTTTAGTCTTTTTGTTCAGATTCTGATAATCAATTAATACGCGGTTAGACCCATCTTTCTTCTTAATTTTTAGCACTAGAGATGCCCAATGACTCTTCAAAGGCACTAGCATACCATGTTACACAAACTGAGTGATTTCAGCTTTAACAACTTCATCCACCACGTTTGAATGCTTAATGGGATGAAGGCAATTATCAGATGATTACCAGTATTGATATAATGTAGTACATCCCGTGAACACCACAGATCATGATAGTATTAGAAAATATAGTGCATTATATATCAGATTGGGCCAAGGATTTTCCTTTTCATCCTCAGTCAGCCCATAAAGATATTCTCAAGGCACCAGAGTACACACTAATTGATCCTAATTGCCATTGAGCCCAAGTTTGTCTAGATCTCTAAACTATGGATATTGGATAGCTCATCAACTGGTAGGATATGGACAAAAGCAACAATTTGATGCCGCTTAATATGCAAAGAATAAAGATACAAATAAGCCAAAATATATGGATTTTTCCATGGTTAATGGGGGTAATCCCAGGCACGACAACGGGTTCTTATCTGGAACGTTCATAGGGGGGAACAAATTCGCCGTATAACCCTGGGGAATTACTAATCTAATTTTAGTTTCCATTACCACATGGTGGCCTGTTATAAAAGTAAGATTACGCTGGGCACATAGCGGAATACCAGTAGAATTAGCAATCTTGTTAAGTAGCTTATGCGTCCAGGCTCAAATTTACTGGTAACCTAGGGGTACTATACCATTCTTAAAACTAGGTTGACCAATTCTTGAGACTGAGATGTTGGTCCTTATCATTTTTTTAGTACTAGATGGGCCTTATCATTTTGATGATAGAATAAAGGAAGGGTTTGTTTAAGAATTTTAAAGGTGTTCTATTTAAAATCAGTTTCTACTCCAGGAGACCTCTTAAAGAGGGCTCAATAAGAAAATTGTAATTTTGATTAGGCAACACAATAGCAGGAGCAGAGATAATTAGAGAGCTGAATTTCAGAGCAATGGAATGTACGCTTCTCTTGAATTCATAGACTTAGGGCCTGAAGTACTTTAGCTCTTCTGATGATCAATATCAGGAGAAAGGGCTAATTGCTTCATCATTTTTAGTGGACACAATATTATTTAGTGTGCCACTGTTAACGATTGCATGGCTTTAAGCTTGTTAATTAAAATATCAAGATAGGTGCATTCTAAGAAATAAAAATCCACTGGATTTATTGTTAAATCCCCAAAATGTCCACATGATTTAAAAAAGACTAATTCCCAAGCCTATTTGAGAGCAGGATCTTACCAAAATTTCAATATGGTTGCCATTTGAGCCCCAAATAATCAGGGCATATCACCAGAGGTAATGGGAAGTAATAATATTATAACTGCTGAGCATATGGCTTCACTACAATTTGGGCCCCAACCCGGCCTCACCTTTCTAAGGGGCACATTGGGTCACACTGAACCTATCTTTAGCGATTATTTGCAAAAACCGCTGGACACAAGTTGCTTTATCATTATTTGATAGAACTGAAGGTGGGTTTAAAGAATTTTTGTGATTGGGATGTTGGTGGAAGAGGCAGAGGTAAAAAATCCCAGTTCTACTACGCCCTAACTTTTCCCAAGTCTGCCTCTTTCACTAGGGTCCCTGAATAACATAGCCTTAGAATTGGCCTTAGGAAAATAATTGGCATAAAGCCTAAACCCTTAAATCAATAACAAAGGACCTGTTTAATACAAGGTTTCTCAAATTGAAGGCCATATGGCCAAGTTACTTTCTTAGTGGAAGAAAACCATGGTCATATAGTTTATATGTTTCACATGGGTCTAAATTTGGTGTTAAAAAAGTGACAGCATAACGGTGAAGGTAACTCACCATGTGGGTAATATCGGCTTCTTCATTAAAAACTGGTATCAAAGCCCAATACAGCTCTGTATAGGGCTCACAGGAATGGTGAAGAGCGATCAGGTTTCAAACTCATTAAGGAAGTTAGCTCCATACAATCTGTGCCTCCAAAGAAAAACGCTCGTCAAACACTTAAATCATCTCATCTCTATTAAATGATATGTTTAGGAAATCCATCTTACAAGTAGTCATTATGTCAGCTCCACCAAACTCTTTAATAAGAAGGGCTTTGGCATTAGGGTAGGACACGCCAGCCTTTATTCAGAATAGGCATGTTTAAATCTTGACTCTCATAATCCAAAAAGTTTATCAGTAGCCAAATTAACATTATCTGGCGCTCTGGCCATGATGATCTCAAAAAGATCCAAAAAATTATGTACGTTCACATTATTGTTGAATTTTAGTAAATTCACAGGGTAGACAAGAGTTAACAAAGCCCCTGTGATCTGCTAAACTGGAAAGGGCCGCGGAGGTTCCAATGGCCAAAATGGAGGGGTAAACAGCATTTATAATACAATTAGTCCTCTCTCCAACACCCTCACTAACAGGATCCCTTGGAAGGGTTCACTGAGGAATTTCAACAGAGTAACACTATCAATTGTTTTTTTGACTCTCCAGTTTAATTTATTTATTAAATAAGTGAAACGGTAGCATTCTGCCTGCAACGCCTTTTCCATATTGACAATTGTTTGATTAGTTGGCTGGAAGTTCACTTGTAAAGCTAGATCCTCGCTCTCAAGGGACCTTACTCGCTGTCTCAAATCTTTAAGTTGATGATCATGACTCAGTATGATATTAGACAGTAGTCCAACGTGGGCCTTCATTTCTAAACACAATTGACCAATCTCTTTTGACTGATATGACAGGCCCTGACAACAATCCATTTCAGCATCAAAAGGTTGCACCACCTTTGGCGGAAGGTAATCCTCAAGTAAGATATCTTATTTTATACTTGATAAAAATGGTACAGGAAAGCAAAGTGTAAGCACCTGTAGTGAGCACCAAATGCTGAATTTGGCGTGGGCGTCATAACTTAACTGCACAGGTTATAGCACACAGAATGAGGAGGTACTGTTTGAAGACAGTAGCTTTAAACAAAATCGACACAAACACTTAATTTATAAAGATAGGGATATGTTTTAATCAAGTAAGAGATCACTTCAGTATCTAGTACTCCAAGAGGCTCTTGATCTTGCTTCACTAGATCTTCCTAGTTGGCTCTAAACTCTTTTACAGGAAAAAAGATTCCTCTGCCCTTCGCATTCCTCCTCAGATATGCTTGTTCAAACTTTGTTCTCATTGGTGCTTTAGTATTTACCAAGCAGCACTCCATAACTGGTCAACTAAAATGATGATTCAAATTGGCCAATGAGGTGAGAACTAAGGCTCAGAGTATTGTCACATAATTGCGCATTCCGCCATACATAGTCAAATTACTGGTGAATGGCCCTAAAAATTATAAAACCTATTCCTTCTGGTTTTACACTGGCATGGGGGCGGCATAGCGTGATTATGCCAAATATTTTAGAGGTGATCATATAATCAAGGACACAGCGTTGATGGCCAATATGTTTGTAAGGGAAAAAGAGATGTGCTAGCGGGGAGTTAGAGATCTGCAAATAGTCATTTAATACTTTAGGCCACTACTTATAAATGCAGAGGCGTCTCAGCATATTAACAACTAGATTGTTTAAATTTGATATCTAGTTATTAGTTAAAATATAACATTTTTTATTATAAAATATTATATCCAGATGGTTGGTAAAACAATTTACACAAGATATAGTACTTTGACTCCATGTTTAATGCTCATAGGCAATTCTAATTGCTGATAATCAGCCAATAAATGAGTTTTGACTCACACAAACACTGAAGTTGATTAGTATTTTATGAAAACCAAAAGGGCATATAGCTTTTTATCATAATTAATGCCAACACTAATTTTAAAGATACACCCACATAATGCAAAACTTATTCTGCAATGAAATAATGAAGAGTATCAACTCACTGTATCACTTGAGTATGATTCAGTAGTATTAATCAGCTCAACTACTTGAAAATACTAAAATTTTACAATATTATAATATGACAAAGGTTCTTCTCTAACATGTGATCTTAGGAAATTGACGTTAGAAAAGGAAACCTATGGCAAAATTTCCTATACCATTACCTCATGCTTAATTTACTTAAAAAAATCATGAAAGGCCTTTCCAGAGGCCTAAATAAAATTTTCCCAGTCTCCTTAAGACTTCCCATAGATCGTATAAGCTAAAAATGTAGAACTTTGGATGTGTATAACTACACTATGATAATTCATGTTATTAAAAGAATGATTACTTTTTGTCATTAGTTTATGTATATTAATGCAACTGGGGGAGCCCATTTCTTCAAAAATACCTTCATGTCCTCTAGATACTACCAATTTGACAAGAGAGACTCACTACAAAATACTCCTTTAGTCACAAACCTAAGACAGTAAAAAATTGTTAAAATGTTATTTACTAACTGGACAACCTTAGACTACTTTTATAAACTATGTATAGTTTATCAATGAGACAGATCAACAAGTGTATGACTGTCTATCTCAATATCATTATGTTCTTACCAGGATTTTAACGTTATTTATGAAATATTGAATTGGTGCTTTGGTGGATTCTGAAGAGTGATATATAATAACAAGTTCAAAATCTACTATGCACACTTTAGTAAAATCTGTTTGTAAATATCTGTTGAATGGTTGACTGGATCTAAATCGTTGCTTTATATAAACCAAAGATATCCTAATTATATCTGAACTTGAATTTGTGGCCTAGCAATTTCACTTAATTATATTTGACTATGATGACATGGGCTCAAGGGCTTTGTTGGTTAGATCGAACTTTAATTTAAGTTTTGATTTAATGACTCAGGCATATGGGCTTTATTGGTCTATGCCAAAATTAGTTTTTAATGTCAGTCGAGTTTTTGATCAAATTAATTATTAATTAGTGATATGGTTCGCCTTGGTATGTGCTGCCAATTACATGTGAAAGTAAATCAGTTCAGCTATTTTGAAGATATGATGAAACGCCATCTCAAGGGTGATAATGGTTTTTACTCCAACTCTGAGGCTGAGCATGATGCCCTGAGTCAAAGTATTTGTAGATGTCCTTACAAACTTTTTATGTGGCCAAGGGCCACTGAAAGTAAGGCGTCATGGGTAAGATGTGGTTAACATCAAACCCTATAAATAACCCTTACAACCACACTCATAAAATAATCCTTTAAATTCTGGGTTAAGTTTATAATTTATCTTATAAACTTTTTGCATTATCACTTTATTTTATATTAAAGTCAATTTCCACTTGGGATCAGTAGGATCAGGGCAGCGTGCCATTGTCCAAATAAAATAACCGGGTATACAATTGAAGTATTATTAAAAAGCTGTATCATAAACATAAAGCACCATCCTGTCTATTGTCCTCACACAATAAACACTCAAAGCTGCAGTTTTCACCAAACAACAAACCAGCCATCAGGCGAAGCCCAAATCTTCAACAATATCATCTCCCCTAATGTAAAACTTACTGACCCAGACAATTTTAGAAGTCTTTTGTAATTGGTTTGACCAACCATCATTATATATCTTTACTAAATCTTATATTTTAAATTTTAAATTTATTGTGAGGAAGGCTGACCATGGGACAGACACTTCTGAATTTGACCCAAAAGAGACAAAACTTAGTAACAGGGAAGGCACCCCAGAGAAGTGATGTTATCTTTTGTTGCCAGCGGGAACGCCACTATGGGGAGGGGAGGGAACGTGTGAAGGGGCCGTAGCCACAATTGAACATGTGTGGAGGAAGGGGTCTGATTTGATGAACCAAACTGGGAACCAGGAGGAGACCAGCTGTCGGTGACGCGGTGGGAGGTATCCAAACATCCACGCCTGAAAGTGGTCCACCAAATGAGACTGGAATCTGCGGACAGCTTCTGGGAGGGTGGGAGTGGAGCCTGCGATGGCATCCAAGACAATTGTGTGGATAGTCCACATGGCGATTGCAACCACCAGAGCATGGAGGATAAATGGAAGGGGGGAAGCCATTGATAGAGCAAACATATCTCTTGACAGACTGAAGGGATGTGTTTGATCCTGGACCAGCAGACGTTGAACTTCGCGCCATATCACTTTAGAGGTAGGACACTTCTCCAGGCGGTGGAACAGCGTTCCATACTGGCCGCACATGATGCAGGATGAGGGTAAAGCGTTAGAGCGCTCGGCCATATGGTACACCTGCTTCAGGCAGCGCCACACATGGGAACAGATTTGAGGCTGCAACAGAGGATGGTGTGCGTATTTCCAGATAGTTTTTTGGGTCTCAATGGAGTAAGGGATGTCCATCATGTCCAGGTATTCCATCCTGGATAGGACATGGGGCCATGTGGGGATCACGACATCTTGGATGGGTAGCCCCTGTACCTCTTGTGTGAACTGAGGAGAGGGGCGGCCTCTCTGGTCTGTATGTCTGCTAATACAAATTCTCCACTCAGCGCTCCGCATGGAGAGGAGGATTCGTTTGTAGTGGGTTTTAGTCCCATGAGGACCTGTGGCCGATGGGTGTGAAGCCAGGTATTTCATCAGGGAGTGAGGATTCGATGGATTGTTGAGGCCCAAGGTGTGGGAGAAATTGGAGCGGGCTGCGCGGGACCAGTGTTGGGAGGGGAGTGTAGGGGCGGTGACAGCCGCAATCCAGGTGCCCAAGATCTTGGCAGCATGGGCTCTGAAGTCAAGCAGTCCCATGCCACCATGATGATGAGGGCCAAACATGACCTCTAGCTGTACTGGTGGAGGGCGGCCTGACCAAAGCCATCCTTGCAGCAGGGCATACAAGGATTTGAAGAAGCCTGGGGAGAAGGGGATGGCGTGGGCTCCAAACCAGACTTTGGAGAGGAGCATAGAGTTGGCTAGAACAACCCTGCCAGTAAGGGAAGTAGGGTGGGCTCTTAGGGAGGCGATGCGCTTCGTCACGTTGTCCAGTATACGGCACTCCATTACTGCTGACGCATATCCGCCTGCCTCCATCCACACGCCCAGATGGCGGACTGGCCCTATGGTAGGGCGTGGCACGAAGGGGAGCACCAGTGGGGCGGTGTGGGGTGAGCTGGGAGGGCGATCACATGTGCAAGCAGATGGGCCAGGCTGGGCACTGGTTGCTGGGGCCCAGCAGTTTTGAGACCGACCATGGAGGATGATTTCGGTTTTGGAAGCGTTCAGTGCAGCATTACTTACCCGAGAATACTCCTGGATGAGAGCTTCAAGCGCGCGTGCATCTTTATTATTAGACACCCCAACCACACAGTCGTCTGCAAACGCCATCATCTTGACTGGGGCTTGGCCTGGCACATGGACCCCAGTGAGTTGGGCATTCACATTTCGAAGTAGTGGGTCAAGGCTGAAGTTGTATAAGAGTGGGCTAAGAGGATCCCCTTGTCGCAAGCCCCTTTGAGGGTGGACTACTTCCGTTAGGAATCCAGAGCCACGTACTGCATTGTTGCGGATTCCGTGAGCAGCATCATCCAGTTGATGAAGCGAGGGGGTAAGCAGAATTGATAGAGGCAGGCCCTGAGGTATTCCCAGTTTACTCTATCGTAGGCCTTCTGTTGGTATAATAATACAAGTGCCCCAGAGGCTGTGGACTGGCATGCGTTAGCCACAGAGTGCATGTTGTCCCAAATCGACCTTCTGGGTATGAAACCAAATTGTTCTGGGGAGATGGTGGCAGATGCTACAATCCCTAAACGGTTAGCCATAATTTTAGTTAAAATTTTTGTATCCGTGTTAGTTAAAGAAATGGGGCGCCAGTTGGCTAAGTCTAGCTTGTCCCCTTTCTTAAAGAGTGTGATGGTGAAGGCCTCTTGTCCTCCTGGCAGGAGGCGCGTTTCCAAAAGGCTCTGGTTAAGTGAGGCAAGCAGTAGTGGGGATATATATTTGAAGTACTTTTTATAGAATTTATATGGAATGCCATCTTGGCCTGGGCATTTCCGGTTTGGTGCACCGCGGATGGCTGTCCATAATTCGTTCAAAGTAATCAAATTCATTATTTCCGGGTATCAGGAAATGGTGCAGATGTGGGCTCAGTCGAGAAATTCCGCCACTTTGGCCAGCTGAATTGGATCAGATCAGTAAAACTTGGAGTAATACTTCTGTGTTTTGATTGCCACTTCAGCTAGTATATCCGCGATGGAATCATCTGATCTTTGCACCTGTGTGCAGGCCACACTCTGGCGTGGTGCAATTTTTTTTTAAAAAAATATGCGGTGCACTTGTCACCCTTTGTAATGCGTTTGGCCCTGTACTGAACACAAACCCAATGTTTGTGTTGCCTTTCAAGCACGTTGAGGTGGGCAGCTGCCTCCGCCCACTTCTGGCCCCATGCAGGGCTGTATCCCGTAGCTGGGATGTTGGACTCCAGGTGTTCCAATTCTGCCAGAGCGCGCAAAATGACAGCTGATGTGGCTTGTGAGCGTCTGGAGGAGAGGTGGCGAGAGTGGCGGATGGTATCCTCTTTGAAGGTTGCCCATGTGGAGATGGGGTCCGCGCAAAACGGTGCAACAAACTCTTTTGCCAAAATTGCTGATTCCACCCAAGTGGAAAATCCTGGCGATGCAAGTTTGGGGGGGCAGAGTATGTACCAATGTGGGGCCTTAGCCACTGTGACAGGTAGGTTGTAGGTTATTGAGACCAGTCAGTGGTTGGAGAATTCCATTTTTGTTGTTTTGAAGTGGGAAATGTGGGGTTGGAATTTCGCCAGTGTAAGGATAAGGTCGATGCAGGACATGGACCTTAATTGGCTGTTGTGGATGTGGGGGCGCGTCATGTTTTCAAGCAGCAGGGCTCACCGCGGCAGCGCATCCATTAACCCAAGGGTGACCTTTAGAACGCGAAGTTCTATGTGACCCTGGGGGGCGTGGGAGGAGGAAGGCCAACAGTCCGTTGGTGTGTTTAGCCAATAGTTCATGTCGCCAACTATGAAAGGATCTGGGGGTAGCGGGAGGGATTTGACCAATGAGAAAAATTCCTGATGCTCTCATGCACAAATTGGGGCATAGATGTTGATGATAGCATGCGCCATGTCAGCCCATGAGAAAGTGACAATGAGGACTTGGCCATTGAGGAAGGTTTCCAATGATAAAAATTTGAAGAAATTGTTTCTCCAAACTAGCACACCACAGTGCTCTGACCAAAAGGATAGGGATGGGAGGAGCATGGTTTTCCAAGCATCCTCGGAACCTCATGGACAGTGGGACTCCTGGATTGACAGGATATCCACGGGTAAATTTTGTTGAAAAAAACTCAGTTTCCTAGCCCAGGACGGCGAGGCCTTGAGTCTGGCGATATTCAACATCCCTAAAGTGAAGGTTCCCCCATCGCACCTTAGGTGCAAGGGGGTGGGCACCCAGGCCCACTAGCCTCCTCTAGATCCCCATGGGCCTTCACAGCAGCGTGGGTGTTTGCAGCAATGCTATCAGTAGTTTTGTTGATTTTAGCAGAAAGCTTCGCGTTGGCTTTTGCCTTCACTTTTTGTTTCCCCAACATCGGACAAATTTTTTGCAGTGTGGATGAGTTTGGTGCACCATTGAGCGGGTTGAAAAAAAATTTTCAGGTAGGATGGGCCCCAAGTCAGTTTCAACTGGAGCTTGGTTGCAAAGATTGGGTGAGATCGAGTCACCCATTGGATCCTCAGATTGGGTGGCCCACTTGGCATGGGCTTCCCAATCTGATTGGTTGATGGATTCCCAAGTTGCTTCCACTGTGAAGGTTTCGATGTCCTCCTGGCGTTGGGAGTGTGGGATTGCAGTGGTGACTTTGGCCACTTCCTTGGCCGCGGCCCTGCGGGCCTGCTTGGCCTTCTTCCACTCTTGCGGGGAAATAGGTTTTACCAGTAGGTAGCAGCCTTGTGCTCCCCACGGGAAAGCCTCTTTGGTGCTTGTGGTTGGTTCATAGTGCGCCTCACCGCTGTCCATGGCCGACAAGGGGTGCTCTTGGAATGTGATGCCCTCCTTGGTGGGGCATGCATGTGCCTTATGGCTGAACACATCACAGTGGGTGCAGATGGGGGGCGCGCTGTCCACAGTTACCCAGAAAGAGTGGGTGGTATGCCCTGTGATGTCAATAAAGGTGGAGTGTGGGATCTGGGTTAGGTCCTTTGCGATCTCCTCAGTTGGGGTCAGAACTGCAATGGCTTTGCCAGTGCACAGGTGTGGCATCAGCGTGAAACGTTGCATTTTGAAAGATTGTAATTCGCCATATATGGCGAGACCATCTTTCAGGTGTTGCTCCAAAATGTCACATTTTACCATAGTAAGCAAAAAGTCAACTGTGAGGAAAATTTGGTTGGATTTTGTCCATCTGGTGCTTTTAGTTTCGATGACCCATTGCCCTTTGGGGAGGTCAATCACTACACGCACCACAGCAGCCTCATCTGCTGCCTCCTTGTTTTCAAAACCTAGGTCCAGCCAACTGCGTGACATGGAGTGAGGTGCAACATACACTGTGGTTAGGAAAAAAGTGTGCACATCCTCACAAAATTTTTCCCATAAAGCCATCTGTTGGATGTCCAGAAACATGCGGACTCTGTATTCCACCAATGAAAGTGGCTGGGAGTGCGGCGTGTTGATGTATGTTTGCATCATGCTTGCCAAGCGAGGATTTCTGGGGAAATAGTGACTGCCAGTTTAAAAAAAAATTCTATTCTGCCGGCTTCTCTGAGGCATTTTCAAACGTTTGAGGCTGTGGGCCTACCACCTGCTCCTCTTACCTTACTTGCCCAACTGCTCCCTGACATGGGCGCAGACTAATCTCCTCTGTGAGATTATGAAACTAGATTCAGGCTTGAATTAAATAGTTTGCAAAAGTGATTGCAACGAGAGAGAAAAGTTCCTAAATCTTATATTATATTCAACTAATTCCTATATAGAAAGATTTGACACTCTTAGTAATAATTATGGCCTGCAGCCCACGTTTCTATATGAAGTTGATTAATTATCAATTTAAATTTAATTGAAACCCTAGTCCCCAATGACGCATTTATTGTTCCCTTACATTTTAATCTACCAATGCCGTAGCCTCAATTGACTAATAATCTCCTATCTTAATTCAACATTGATATGCTATTTTGCCCTGCGTCAGCATAAAAAATTGGTAATAGGGCTCTATAATTATTATGATCAGCCGCCAGTACTCCAAATGATACCTGGCATATTTTGATTACACTTGGGCATAAAAAACATATGATGTAAATGCCCCAAGCCCTAATCACTCGCTTTTTTGCCTAATTTGGACATTACACCGGTAGGTTACCACTATTAAGTGCTGCTTAGTAACCACAAATTGTATCAATGAGAACGCTGGTAGATATAACATATTTAGTGAGATTGCCATCTGTAAGGGGTCTTTTTTTCTTAAGAAGAAGGCTTTAGTCTACTATTAATTTTGATATAGCAAGCCTCTGAGCAACCTGCAGTACCAGATACTATGGTTGCTCCTTTTTTGTAAATAAACCCTATTCATGACAATATTTTTTGGATGTTAAATTTCTTTCCAGATTGCTGTCCTCAAACAGTATCTGATGTTATTGTTTGGGTGGACCGGTGTATCAGAAATACAAGGCCTAGAGCCAGTTTCAACCGTGTTGCTCACTACAGAGGGCCAACAAAATTACTACCCTGTTTAAAAAACTCATTTTATAAGTATTAGTAAAGAATATCTCCTGCTACCCAAGAATGACCTATGGACTCTAACGTGGTCGCTCCAAAGGGCAATTGTAAATTTGGTCCGCCTACTCATCTCTATAGTAAAGAAATGGGTAGTCTTCTGAGCCCAGACTCTGTTGGTTTATTAACTCAGGATCCCTGAGTTTATGCTCTCATAGCTACATTAAAGGACTAAAGCTCAGCTTTACAAGCTCTGAGCAGAACTTGGGTAAACCTTCTAGCTGTCTTATTTATCCTAACTAGGAGATTATCTCATTGCATATATTAGTCCACTTATAAGAAAAAGAGATCAAAAAGTTAAAGACACATATTATTACTATCAACCAGAAGCTTGTACTGGTTGAACAAAAGTTTATGGAGTAACGCTATCAAATTCAGGGTTGATTAATAAGTTCTGTTGCAAGTTCACCTTTTGCTATGGTGAATTATAAAACTACTCAGTTTTGCAAATATTGTGGCGGCGGATGAGGAGTTGGTTGAGTCATCTACCCCAGTTGTACTGTGGTATAAAGTTACTCTACGTCCACCCCTCATTCAGCTTGACCTGAGCTTCAATTAGAATTGGTTCAGCCTTCATGACCTTATGTAACAGGGTACCATAGCCCGTTTAATATGATTAATTTATCTAAATTTGATAAAAGCAGAAATGTAAACAACGTTAAATACTTATATAAACTAACTATGAGTGGTGCCTCTGAGGCTACTAAGTTGGCTAGGTCAATGAATTCCTTGGACTCTATAAGTCAGGAATTGATTATGCACAAAATAGGAAGCTGGTATGAGTTACTGCAATGACATAAATTCACTTGTGCAAGAGTTTAAAGGAGCAGGGTGGATGTCAACAAAGAAATCATTGTTTCTTAATTTTATAATAAGGATGACGCTGGGATAGTTTTTTCTGAGTGTTTTACTATAAGGTTCAACTTTTATATGGAGCCAAGGTGCTGAATAATTTTGATGCCCAAATTTTCCTGTGTCACGCCTGCAAGCCCTACAAAAATTGTATTGTATTCTAATTCCTGATTTTATTGAGGAGAACGATATTACCCATATAGTAAATTATCTCTGCTGCTGCGCCACCACTTTTGAGGCGTTTAACCCACGTTGTTAGAGACTCTGTGATCATTCTGATAGGGTCATCTCCCAAAAATAGAAATAGCTTGGCCTTACAGCCCTCATTTTCACAATCCTTATTTTCTCAGGTTACTTGTCATCTTTGTAAAAACCTGGGGCATTATGCCAATTGTTGCCCTAGTTTGGGTTTCAAACCCTAGGTTCATTTAGTGAAACTTGGAAAGAAAGCAGATTTGGGAAAAGAGCTGGCGGAGTAGGACTGGGATTTTCTACTTCTGCACCTTATAATTGAACTTCCAGTAAGACAAAATCTCTGTAATCACCTTCTGTTAAGCCCTTATATAACAAGGACTCCCAGCCTTCAGTGTTGCACCAAGAGATTGAGGATAACGTGGTAGTGGTTACCACATATTATAAAATGAATGCAAAGATGAATTAGTTACAGTAGTGGTGAAGTCTTATATTTAACAGCTAGAACTACACGAGCTTCCAGTAACCTTAAGTGATATTCTCAAGCTAGGCGAAGTCCAGGAGGCCATACTTTTGGCACTTTAGAAGAAATAGACACACTTTTATATGCCAAACTACAATCCTAATTAGGGCAAGTGGGTGCCCTTATTGTTAACACAGTCAACACAGCTGATGTTTATGTTGCTTAATGCATGTATATTGGTATTGATGTTAATAAACTCAAAGTAAATGCTTTAGTGGACAGTGGGCACCAATAAATATATTGTCTACTAAATTGGTAAAAGATCTCAGTCTGGTATTAGATATTTACCATTGTAAAAGTTATGGTACCACAAAGCCTCAGATGATCACCTCATTGGGAGCATATAGTGCGCTTTTGCTGAGGTTTGATTTTCTCTTTATTGTCTCCGGCTATAGTGTTACCAAGTCAAGGTTATGACTTCCTCATCTGAACCTCCTTTATGAGGGCTTATGGCGAAAGGATGATATTAAATTACTTTAAAGATACTAGAACAACATCTTCCTGTTACTAAAATCGGAAACCTGAGGGCTCTGTGCAACATAAACAGGAGGTTGTTTACCTTGCATATAGGGATGACATAATGCCAATGGGGTATCAACAGATCCATGGCTAAACTCAGCAATTGTCTACTCAAGTTATATAAAATTAAGGGCATTCTGCTGAGGGTTGATTGTAATCTTACTATTACGGTTGGTCACCAACTTAAATGGGTACAGAAATTAACCTGGAAATTCCCCAAGGGCTATTCTAAAAAATATTCACGCAACTTTATCACTCTAATTTTGAACCTGTCACTTTGACCAGTATTATCCTTCCTGGCCATAGCAACTTTAAAGTATTACTAGCCAACCTATAACTGCATCCTATTCAAATTAAGGTGAAACCAAATAAATTCTTTCATACATATTCTACCCTTGATGAAGTAGAGAATATTCATGACTTTAGTACCTTTGAGGAAACGGGCCTGTCAGGTGATATAGACCAATCAGTTTGTCCTTTAGTACCATGGGAAAGCCTATCAGGGGTTAACCCAGTAGAGAAATTAATCTTTGGCCTTTTTCGACAAGTATAATGTTATTTTTGCAAAAAATGATTTTGATTTGGGTTGTACACATAATGTGTTACGCCAAATTGATACTGTTAATCATCTACCCATTTGCCTTCAATCTATTAGAGGCTCAAAGGTGGCAGATGAAGCAATTAATGCTGAAATTAACCAGCTAGTGAAACCTGGAATGTTAGTGCCTTCCAAGAGTCCATGAGACTTCCTGGTGCTGATTATTAGGAAGGACAGTTTATAACTACATGCTAGTAGATTACCAAAAGATCAACAGTATTGCTAAAAAAGAATTCTTATCCTTTACTGCTGATCAATGATGCGCTAGATTGCTTAGGTGGCGCTCAACATTTCTTATCCATGGATTTATTCTGGATACTGGCAGACTGAGCTGCCTAATGAAGAACAGGAAAAATGTGCAATGATAACTGCCCAGGCTCTGTATCAATCCACTCATATGCTTCAGGGTCTATGCAACCCTCCCTCAAACTTTCACTGGGCTATGAACAAGAGATTGGGAGATTTAAAAACCTCCTGTGTTCTAGTTTATCTTGACGTTATAAGCGTTTTTTAGAATATTTAACAAATGCCTACAGCACTTGGAAAAGGTGTTCCAAAAGCTTGCAAGGTGGATCCTTTAACTAAGCTGCACAAGTATAACTTTTTTGACGTCAACTCAACTATACGGGTTTTATTATTGGCACACAAGGCCTACAGCCCAATTTGTAAAGATAGAATATATTAAACATATGATAAAGCAAAGAAGCAAGCGCCTCATCCAAGTGTTCTTTGGGATGATTGATTACTATTGTTGAATTTGAGAAACTTCAGCAAAACAGGTGACCCTTTATCATATCTTATAAAATGAAGCGCAATTTATGTGGACAAATAAATTCCATCTGGCCTTTGAAAAGCTAAATCTGTGACTCAACCAAGCGCCAATACTTATGTATCCCAACTTTAATAAGCCATTCATCATGAAGATGAACACATCCCTCTCCGCCATAGGGACAGTGTTATCTTAGCTTGATTAGGAGAGGTAGAACACCCCATTACTTAATGCAGCCAGACGCTGGATCTACAGGAATGTGATTACTGTTAATGAAAAAGAGTGTTTAGCAGTAACTTATGCTTGTAAACAATTTTGTGTTTACATCCATGGCATACATTTTACTATGGTAACTGACCATGCCTCTCTGCGATGGTTTCAAATCTTGAGGAACATGAAGGATGGCTGTTCCGCTGGGCACTGAAATCACAAGCCTATGAATTCAAAATTTAACACCAGCCCAGTGTTAAGCATCAAAACATGTACAGACTCTCCTAGTAGCCTACCATAGCCTTACTGGCTGATAATGCCGATAAATTGTTTGAGAAATGGTGGCAGCAATATGGTAATGAACCTGAAGAGGTTCAACAAAAGTTGGAAAAGCGAAACAAAATATTTTAATTAAGGATGAGGTACTTTATAAAATTATAAATGACAATCTGTTGGGTTTTCCCGCCCACTGAGAAGACTGACTTAATTATCAAAGCCATAAGGCGATGGGTCATGGGGATTTAATAACTTTTTGAACAGTTAAGATCACATTATTATTGGGAGTCAATGCCTTTTGATATTCATGGTACGCTCAGTCATTGTAAAGAATGATGTTGGAATTTCAGTTAACCACAGTATCCAACTATTGAATGATCAATGCATGACAATTAGTTTTCTTGTATAGTCTTGGTAATGGTTGCCAACTTAAGAGATTGTTGTTGTGAATCATCCCCAATGATAATGAGCATAATTTTGATGATGGAATAACACCAATTGGTCAAATTATTACAATAAATCATCTAATATCTTGGCACCAGTTTCCAACTGATGATATTATTGTTGGGTATCATCCCCAATGATATTAAGCGCAAAATCATTGAGGGAACAACACCCAATAGTCGAATTATGGGAATAATTCAGAGTGGAATGGATGGGGAGTTATCAGAAACTACCTAAGCATTCTAACGCAGGAGGTAGAGGGTAGTATCGTCATTGGCCATACAATTGGTTTTGGGTTCCTAACACCAATTATTTGGTCGCCAAACAGCCGAGGATTACACTGCCTAAGAAAATCAAGTCAACGATACCCAACGAGATTCAGTGCCCAACACTTGAGGGTCAAACCAGCATAGGAAAGTAAATAAATCCCAGCGTACAGCGGAAAATTTATCTGGCAATTTTAACTATATATCCCCAAATATTCCCTAATAAAATTAGATTCAAAGTTGATAATAATTAAGTTGTTATACATTGTTTGTTTAACAGTACTCATAAGATAAGAGTGAAAGGATCAGATATCCATAGGTTGGTTTTATCAAGTCTCCGCTTGGCTCTGTGGGAAAAGAACAGGGAAAGTATTCCATACCAGTACCAAAATATCTTCAATAAGAATAAGCACATGTCTAGTGTTGGACAATTCACTCAACGTGGATTTTAGCATTCAACTTTAATAATAGTCTTCATCTATTATTGCCCCAGTTAATCAATTTCAATCAAATCAACTCAAGTATCCAAGAATCTGTGCAGTTAAAGTTAGGGCGAAGGAGTGGGCAACCATCTAGTGAACTAGGTTTTAACAAATACCAAGCTGAAGCCCTTATTAAATGCCACTTCGAAAAAATAAGCAAAATCCAATTTTCCTGGCACACCATCTCTATTGACTTTGTGGGGCCCTTGGCCAATAATGGTGGCCAATTTAAGTATATAGTACTGGCCATCTATCACCTTAATAGATGTGTGGAGGCCAAATCAGTTAAGGACCTGGGCATAATGACCCGCGCTATTTTTATTTTGGAGAATATAGTTTATCAACATGGTTGCGCCAGTTCATTATAATAGTAATGGGACTAACTTTTTGTCCCAAATGATCACTAAACTCAATGAGTTGATGGTATATGAGATTATTGCCCACGCCATATCACCCTGAGACCAACGGCATTGTTAAACGCGTTAATGGTACTCATTTGGATATCTTAAGTAAGTTGGTTACTGGAAAAGCATCCAGACGGAACCTCTTAGTGTCTTCCGCCATGTATGCCTATATTATTGCTCATCACTCAGCCATGAAGCACTCTCCTTTTGAGTTATTACAAGGGAAGCATCCCGTACTACCTCCACTCTTTTACTCATGTGTTAAAGAAGAGAACACGAGATCCAAACAACATATTGAGAAGCTTGCATAATCTACAAAAAAGGTACAAAGCTCTGTCTATTCCAACGCTTTGGCTCAGAAAGTCAAGGTTAATGCATGTGATAACGAGGACTGCCAGAACTTACATAATTTTGATGTAGGAGAATTGTTCTGGTATTATAATATTTATAGCTTTGGTAGGACTAGCAACTAGAGCACATTTGGAAAGGTCACTGTGAGAATATAGAGAAGACATCTACAGTTTCCTACACTATAAAAGATCTCACTAAGAGATACCTTATAATTTGAGTGCATGCTGAGTTCCACAAGAAGTACTATCAGCTCTCAAGCTTTTATGGCCACTGGCTTTCTATAACTTATCAAACCCCCACTCATCTTTGTAGCCTGTTGTTTGATATTTTAGAGGGGAAATGTTGTAAATTGATTTGACCAACCATCAGTTTATATTTTTTTCTTAAAATTATTATTTTTATTCAACTGATACTTAGATAAAGATTTAATCCATTCTTAGTAATCAATATGGCCCACGGCCCACGTTTTTATATGAAGTTGGTCAATAATAAATTTACTATTGATTGAATCCTTAATCTCCACCAACGCATTTCTTGTTCACTTACATAATAAGCTATTGATGCTTTGGTCTCAATTTCCTAATCATCTCCCATTTAAATAAGCATTAATATGTATTTTTGTTCCACTCAGCTTAAAAAAATTAGAATTGGGTCCCATATAATTGCTATTACCAGCCACCAGTAATTTAATTATATTGGGTAAATCTATTAAAACCAGGCATATTAATCTTATGTTGGAAATGGGTGAGAATTGTTCACTCATTTCCTATCCTTTTTTGTACAATATGCCAGTAGGCTGCCACTCTTAAGTGCTGTCTAGTAACCATGAAATTTACCAATAAGAACGCTTGTAGAGAGAGCAAATTCAAGTGAGGAAGCCATTTTTAGAGGGTCTCCTATTAATCAGATAGTTCTAGCCTACAATTAAGTTTGAGATTGTGAACCTCGGAGCAACTGGCAGTACCAGATACTATGGTGTGCTCCTTCTTTGATTAATAACACCCTATTCCTGATAATAAAGTTTTTGTTGTTAAATTTTTTACCATATTTCTGTCTTCAAAAATTATCTGGTGTTGATGTTTTGGTAGACCTGTGTATTAGAAATATGACGCCTAAGTGCCAGTTTTAACAAAGCCATTACCATTTGGCTAATCTCAATAAATGAAAGTGAGCTTTTTTTGGTGTTATGGACGGAATTTTCTACAGCTCCACAAAGCAGTTTGGCAGCAAGGCCCAAGTTAGGGCTCACAAGAGGGAGCGCACTGGAGGTAAATTGTCTGTGAGCTAAATGCTTTGCTGATGTGGAGCCCTTAGGCCACAAAAAGTTTGATGCTTAAGGTGAGCAGGAGAGTCTGACCTCCAGAGAGCACATACAATAATGCAATAGTCTCTTCAAAGTAGGAGAAGTAGTACATTGACAGTTTACTATATGGTTATCCATTGTTTACAAAAGAAGATGAAAAAAATTAAAAGAAATTTAGTTATTCTAAGATTTTATGGCTTTCTATAAGATAGACTGTTTAGAGCAACTTCACCAGGTTTTATACCTAAAAATTATGGGAAAGTGTGGGCTTTGTTTCAAAAGGGTTGCAAACAGCTGGCTATTGATGTGCATACCTAAAGAATCTTGGCCTCTGAGATTCTTCTAAAGACCCGTTTTATAACACCCAATGGGTAACCATGTTATTATCAATTACTTTTTTGCATTTAATTTTATGCTTTTATCAATCTGAAGCCTAGTGCATGGATTGTATTATGTTTTTAAAAGTTTTAATTTATTGTAGTAGTTTTGGTGATACCTAATTTGTCAGATTGCCTTTATAAAGCTCTTACCATCTGAGACCCACCTTTTCAGCCTCAATTTTCCCAATAGGGAAAGTCTGGGCTATATGGTAGTCAAGAATGTCTTGACCATTACACTTTGGAACCTTAATTACTAAACCTTCATTCAAAGAATTGATATTTACTTCACATATTTAATAAATGATGAAGAAAGGTATCACACTGGGGTGTTTCACAAAGGCGCAACAGAGTTTGATTTATGAAGTAAATAATAGTGTATTTGCTAATCCTATTTCATAAAACTTAGCAATTAAATTTTAAGGGTTTACTAATTTAAGTGACATGTCCATAAGGGCTGTGCTTACTAACTTCAGAACAACAATTTATTATGATCCAATTCACTGTCAATAAGTTTACAATTCATAATTTAACTATTATTCATATGAGAAAGAAGTCCTAGATGTCATTATGAAGGCTGATTAATAGACGACTGAAATTTAAACTTGTTGTGTTAATGCCCACCGGAAAGCCCTGAATTCCAGGAGCTCAGCACTCCTAGTGACTCTGGAAATGACGTTCTAAGTGTTTATGAGGAGTAAACTATTTAACATATACAAAGGCCCCATAATCATCCTAGTGGATAAAATGGGGCAACAGCTGGTCTTGCAGTGGAAACCTCAGGAATAAGAGGCGGAAATGATGATAACACTTTCAATTTTCACAGTTGTTGGTAATTGAATAAGATCAGATTGAAATCTTAGGGAATACACCTTAACGGATTGCATCAGATTGGTGATGGATTAGCAGTGTAAATTGGGGTCACACTCATGTGCAGCATGAAAGATGGATCAGCAATAACGATTGAGGGGATAAATTATCACCAGATCAGTCATAACGCGAAATGTCACTATATTAATATTATTCTAATCTGTTTGACCAAAAAATTGTAAAATACTTATCATTTACTTTATTTTATTTTTTCACTAAAATCATGTACAGAGTTTGATAAATAATTATAATTTTATCCATTAAGGGCCCCAACTTTATATATAGTTCTCATAGCTGTATTGAATTACTATTGGTAAATTCGCCATGGTACTTCAATCCTTAAAATTCAAAATTTTTAATCAAAATCCCTAATTCCTGCCAGTGAAAATTACAATTCATTAATATATTGATATTTAATGCCGTGGTCTTGATGTCTCTATCACTCTTTATATATTTTTTAATATCCTACCTTGCCCCGCACTGGCATAAAATTATTGGTAATAGGGTCATATTAGAATTATGGCCATCCGCCAGTATCTTGATTGAAATGACGTATTGCTTTTTATTAAAATTCCATGAGTTTAAGTATTTGCTTTACTGGCCAAATTTGGTTACTACGCCTATTGTACCCTAGTCCTTAGTGCAGCTTGGTAGTCAGAACTTGCACTAATAGGATCTATGGTATGAGAAGAGTATATCTGAGGAGTATTGTCATCTGGAGGAGGGATCTTAATCCAGAGTAGCTACACCTAGCTAGACTGAATATTAGTTTAGCAGCTGATAAACCACTGGAAGTATTAGATCTATGGTGGGCTCCTTTGAATGAATAAAAAGACCCTTAACTACAAGAGTAAGGTTTTCTTTTGTTAGGTTTTTTACAGGTCGCTGTCATCAAACAGTATATGGTCTTGCTTTTTTATTAGCCTGGCACCTGATACACAATGCCTCAGCATTGATTTCAACACTGGGTACTCCCTACTCGGGGCCACAACTTGTTTCCATGTTCCCCATTTGATTAAATATAGGTTGCATTAACCCCATTGACAACTACCTTCTGGTAGTTGTAGTTAATTCTCTGTAGTGGAAGTGGCTAACCCCAAAGCCCCAAAAACACTTCTGACTACATTTTTTAATTATGAGCTGATTTATATGCTCACATTAGCTAATTTTAAAGAATCACATTAGACATAATTATCAATTGAAAGAGTTAGTAAAAGATATGGAAGCTCATCAAACTGCCTTGATAGCCAAGATACCAATATTGATGGAGTTGTTAATTTCAACAGTTAATTATATCAGAGACTCAATTCCTTAAGCTTGAAAAATATACTCAGAGACAAAAAGTAAGATTTTGGGTGAGTGAAGCCATCATCTTATAGGCGGATTTTTTGGCCACTAACTAAAAATAGGATATTATTGAGATCTTGATGCAGGCGGAATGCTGCTGTTTTTCTGAGATGATGGACCAATTTTCAAGATGGAATTTGTAGTGATCTTTGCAAGTGCTGACAGGAACAGGTTGCTCTAGAAATATTCATATGAAACCTGATAGTGAGAGAAACGTGGCACTGGTTAGTCATAAACTGTGCCTTCAGTTATCCTTCCATTATGAGTAGTGGAGCTTCCATGCATCCCAATGCTATGGAAGCTTAAAGCTGTTTTCTCCCATTCCTCATCTTAGTAACTTGGAAAGTCAGATAGGGACAGCGCAGGTCCTTGAAACCTGAAGCCAAAAAACTTAATTTTAGATTAACCCTGTTAATTTAGCAAAGATAATAAGAAGTTAAAAGTGCACAATTTTCTAATTTTTTTTTTTGAGATAATTTTAGCAGAGCATCCAACACTGCTAAGTTGGTGGAATAATTAACTCTCTGGACTTCCTAAAGTTAGTAACTAATTATGTAAAAACTAATGAAAGACGTGGTGTCCTACCTTAAAACCAAAGTTCTCCTTATCAAGGAATTTGGCGGTTCATAAATGATGACCACTAAAGATGAAATTACTTACAATCATTTTAGTAGGGATCAACCTATACAAGTATTTTCTGAAAACTTCTATTTAGAGGCGCAGAGCATCTGGGCTAAAGTTAAAAATGATTCTGACGCTTAGATCACACTTTTCCATGCCTTCAAGCCCTACGAGGAATTATATTAGGTTTGATACCAGTACTGAATGAAAAGCGTTATATCACTCATATGGTGAATTATCTTTTCTGATGTGCTGTTACTTTTGAAGTGCCTAACAAAAGTCCTTGGGAGCATTGTGACTCACAAAACTTGGCCATCTCCATTAAAAAGTACTACCTTAGCCTTATGGCATTTGGTTGGATAAGCCTAATCTTAATCAAATCACCTGTTATCTATGTAAGCACCTGGGCCATTACACAATGTGTTGCACCTAATTTGAGTTCTAAACCTAGGGCTCACTAGGTGAATTCTGTGAATAAAGAGGACATGGGAAAAGTCAGAGCAGAGTAGAACTGGGAATTTCTACCTCTGCCTCCTCCAAGAAAACCACAAGTAAGCAGAAATCCATAAACTACCTTTCAATGAAACATGGTATGCCAAGGCCGCCCTGAAACTTTCTGTCCAACATGTTACTGCAGATAATGTGATAGTGGTTACCATCCACTCACAGAAGGACCTCGAGGCTGAGTTGGTAACAAAATTATTATTGAAGCCTTACATTCTACAGATAGAACAACAATAGCTTCCAATCCACTCTTTAAATCATTAAATTAGATGGAGTCCACGTGGATATAACCATTGAGAAGCTGATGGAATCCAACCCTCATTAAGTCAGAGTGATTCAGAAGTATCCTTGTCAAGAGGACACTTTGAAGGACCTCACAATAAATTATGTGTATGCTTTTTTCTCTGATTTCACCTATACTTGGTATTACAGTGAATAATATCAAAGTCAGAGCTTTTGTCAACAGTGGGGCACCAGGTAATATTTTTTTCACTAGACTTGTAAAGAAAAAGCCATGCTCCAGACATAGATTATCAGAAACTTGATGGTACAATGGGACCTAATACCACAACCTCTGAAGGAGCATAATGTGCCTTGCTGCTGAGGTCTGGCTCCCTAGTAATGTATGCTCTGTTAATGTTTTAGAATAAAACTATGTCTTTCTTATTGGGACCTCACTTATGAGGACTTATGGAATCAAAGATAATTTGAAGAGAATACTTTAAAAATACTCAGAAAAAACCTTCTTCTATTTTGCAATTAAGAATGAGACCCCAGTGCCAAAAAAACAGGGTTTTTTAACCTCGCATTCAATGATGGCATAGTGTCAATTTTTTACCTGCGGCTGTATGGCTGTAAAAAGCAGTTGCATAATTATATTTTTTAATTTTAGGTATTCCTCTATGAGATATCGCAGCTTATCCATTCCAGCAGGCCATCAGATTATATTGGGAACAGAAATTAATCTGAAAATATATTTATGTCATTTTTATTTTTAGCAATAACCTGTTGCCACGCCTGGAATTAAGCTTTCTAATCATGGTAAAATTCAGATACTAATTTAGATAATCTCTATGAATGACCTTAAAGGATAACGTGACATCATATTGTCACCTTTGTAAATCTGGTACCAGTTGAAGAATTTCAAATATTTATGATTTTAGTCACTTTGATGAACTAGGCCTTATCTGTGATACCAATCATTTTGTATGCTCTTTAGTACCTTGAAAAAGCATCTAAGATTTAGAGAGAAGGAGAAAGACCAAGCTTGGCCCTTTTTAAAAGTATTGTATGTATCTTATGCAAAAGACAAATGTGACTTGGGCTTTGCACATGATATGATTCACCATATCAATACTGGTAATTATCCACCAATTTTCCTCCATCTGATTAGATTTTCAAAGGCAGCATATGTGTTGTTCTTTAAATAATTTATTCAGCTAGTGCAAAACGTGATGTTGGTTTCTAAGATTCCTTAGGCCTCTCCAGTGAGGATTAATAAGAAAAAGTAATTTCAAATCACGAAATAATAGACTACCAAAAGATTAACATATTAAAAAAAAATGGATTCCTATTCTTTACTACAGACTGAGATGCGCTAGACTGATTGGGCAACACGCGATATTTTTAGCCATGGATTAGATTTCTGACTACTGGCAGAGTGAGCTGCCCAAAGAGGAGCAGGAAAAATTCACCATGATCTGGTCTAGGGCCTCTACCAACAGACTAGAATGCCACATGGCTGTGCAGCGCAAAAAGGACTTTCAATAGGCTATGGATAGGATCCTTGGTGATTTAAAAATTTTCTGAGATCCTAGTTTATTTGGTTGATATCAAATTTTTTTCAGAATTTTTATGATCATCTGAAGTAATTAAGAATAAGTTTTAAGCCACCTATCCAAGGTTGATATTAAGATCAAGGCACATAAGTGTTACTTTTTCTGCGAACAGTTGGGATATATGGGGTTCATCATTGATAAGAATGGCTTAAGGCCCCAGCTAGCAAAAGTTGAAGCCATTGAACATATGTCAAAGCTGAGTAGCAAGCACAAAGTATAAGTTTTTCTGGGGTATAAATGGTACCATTGTCAGTTTTTAGGGAACTTTAGCAAGATAGGTGAACTACTATTTCACCTCCTCAAAAATGGAGTACCATTTGAGTAGACTAGGATTTGACAGCTGGCCTTTTATAAACTAATGCTTTACCTCAACAAAGCGCCGCTACTGATGTAACCTGTTTTTGATAAATCATTAATAAACAAACAGACGCTTCTCTCACTGCAGTTGGGGCAGTGTTATCACAATTCAATTCTGATGGGATTGAGAACCATGTGGATTACTCAATCTGGATGTTGGACGTCCATGAACAAAATCATCTGGTAACTGAGAAAATTTTCTTGGTGGTCATCTACGCTTAGAAGCAATTCTGGTTTTACATCCACAGAGTGCATTTAATTGTAGTAATTGGTCATGACTTCCTTTTCTGGTTACAGAATCTGAAGGAGCTAGTATGAAGGCTTACTCAATGGTCTTTAAATCACAATCCTACAACTCATGAAATTTAGCACCGCCACATCATAAAGCATCAAAAAGCCAATGGGTTATCTTGCATGCCCACTGTGGCCTTAGCGGCTAATGTGGTCATTGATTTATTTGGTGAGATGCTAACAATAAACTATGACAAGGACCAGCGGAAGTTCAGCGCTCAATATACTTAAATGAATAGCATTATTGCCAAAAAATTAGGCCTTATAAAATCATAAATAATAAGCAACTTTTATACCCTGACCAATGGAGTGAACTGATATTACTGTTAGCCCCACAAGATGGCGAGCTATAGGGATTTAAGAAGATGCCTGATCTGTTGATAGAGCACCTTTTTTAGCACTAGTGGTACCCAACCCAAAAAGGGGGAGCCGCCACGCATCTTTCCTGAAAATGGGACAAATAAATGAATTATTTAAATAAAAAAATTCTTAATATGACACCTCAGGTAACAGATTAGGAATCCAAATCAGAAGGGGAGGAAGATTTGGGGAAAAATTTGTCCAGCGCCTGCTTTAGCTGGTGGACCATGGAGGACAACACTGGGGTGGGAGCATCAGCAACATATGGCATAAGGAGGTATAATTGCAGGGTTTCTTCCAGTAATGAGGCTGGCGGTGACCATCGCCTCAACATATTGAGCAAGTTGATGCTCAGCAAAAGTGATGAGAGCATACACACAAGTAATTGACTTAATGCGCCGGTGGGTTATGGGGTAAGTGTGGTTGAAAAGAGAGGTTTTTGCTGCATCAATGCAAGCGCAGCTTGCACCAAAAGCAAGCTCCTCAATTTTGTATTTTGCACTCTCCTTGAAAAAAATGGGGAAATTTGGGATGGGAATACCATCAACAAGGGGTTCCATCGCCCCATGGAGTTGTTGGCAGAGGAGGGTGTTGGCAGGAGCTGCAGAAGATTCAACTGCCATTTTATTTATATTTTTATATATGGGATAACCGTTTTTGGAATGATAACAATGGGGGTGCAATTAAGGAGGATTGATAGAAAACTCCTCCATTGTAAAATCCAGTTTAACATTACATGACTGGTCATTTTTGTCAATCCAATTGAGACACTTGAAAGGATTTGACTCGTCTAATGCTGGCCCAGCTACTGGAGTTGGCAAGTTGGCCACACCTGATTGGCCGCAAACTGTCAACCATGGCTGCTCATCTGAAAATGTTTCAGCCTTTATCTCAGGTTGTCATAACTTGACTGAATTTTTTAAAATTTTTTAAATTTTGATTGGCTGCAGCTTTGGAAGCCATTCCAGGATTCGCTAAGGTTGAGGGTGGGAGAATCAAGCCCCACTTGACAAATTTGTACACAGCAGCAGCTGAGCCGATGCTGGAGGGGGATGCAGCAGAAGTGGCGGAGGTGGGAGCTGTAGGGCACTTGCACTTCGAGTGATCAAGCTCAAAGCACAAGGGGCAAATGGTGCAGCCATTCTTGATGCGCACACAGAATGATTGATCAGGGGAGGATCTGATCACCATGCGAGGGGGAATCACAAAATGAGTGTCATGATGGAATGGGAAGATCATCACAAAGGAACATGGCCTTGCTAAACGATCTGCTCCATTTGGAACCACAAACTGCAGCATGGGGTCTGCGCTGTAAATGGCCAAACCCTCCATGAGCTCATGGCGGAGGCGTTTGGGGGAAAGGTGGGAGAGCAACCCAGCGAACTGGACCACCAAAATGGCATCATCCAGGAGCTGCATGCAAACAATGGGGATAGGAATATTTTTATAAACAATTGGCAGCTTAGATGGAGCCACCGCATCAGCCTTGGATTGAAATCCAAGGTCAAAATAGCCCTTGAATGGACAAAAATCAATATAATTGGCAGGCTTGAAAACTGCCATGGCTATCTCGATGATGGCTGCGCTCACATATGGGAATCTTTTACCATATTTGACCCAGAGGCCAAAACGCAGGTTGCTTCAAGGGAGCACCAAAGGGCTCTAGAGCACCACCTATGTGCATGCTAGATGGTGGGCTAAGTCCTGAGGTGTGACATAACGCCTGGTGGCATTGGGAGGGATAATAGAGCCAGCCTGGACGCGCTTCAGTGGTGGGTGAAGGATGCAGAAGGCGGCGCACCACCATCCCAAGCCAGGGCAGCAGGCGTTGATGGCATTGACATTTGCTTAAATTGCTCAATTTGAGCGATTTGTTTTTGTATTTTTTTAAAAAACTTTTTTATGATTTTGGCTTCAATTTAGATGATCGAAGCAAAAGAGAGTTTTTTCTATTAAAAGAGCACCAATTTTAGAGACAATTCATTTTGATATTTACGAGACCCTCCGCTGTTGTAAGGAATGCCAGTTGAATGGACTTACCAAAAAGCCACTTTTTTATCAGCTAGTTAAGCCCAGTTATCTTTAAAACCATTTATATTGACGTTGGTGACCGCTGGTCATTAATTCTGGTCAATTCAAATAAATAGTCATGGCAACAATCACCTCATTGAATGGGTGGAGGCCAGACCTATCAGGGTTTAGGGCCACCACTATTTCAAAGTTCATCTATAAGATATTATTTGTTGTCTTGGATGCCCCAGTTTCTTTTGACGGATAATGGTACTAACTTTACATCCCAGATTATCTCTAAGCTCAACAACTTGGTGGTTATACAATGTGTATTGTCTACAACCTATCATCTTGAGACCAACAGTACCATGGAATGAGCAAATAGTACCCTCAACAGACTTTTACAAAAAATGATCATGATTAAGGCGTCCAGCTAGAACTTTCTGTGCCTTCCTTTGATTTGCTTACATTGTTTTTTTCACTCAAACATGGGGTACTTCCTATTAGCCTTACTTTATGGGAAGCACCCTGCGCTTCCCTTGATTTTATCTCATTGTGTTGAATAATAAAATGTGAGTCCTGGTAAATATTTTAAAAATCAGATGCAGACGTTAATTCACCTACAGAGCAGAGAATACTCTAATGAACTGACTTATTTATATGATCTTATGGACGCAATAACAAAGATCAGAGGCAATCACCCCACTTTATTTTAGAGGAGTTGGTTCTACATTATAAATAAATATGGGTTTGGATGGACTAGCAATTTGGAGAGCATATGGAAAGGGCCTTTTGAGATCATTGAGAAGAAATTTGAGATGCTACACTCTGGAGGATCCTGTTAAATGTTACCTTATCAAACAGGTGTATATTAAGTTACTGAAGACATATTAGTAGCGTTCTGCCCTAATGGCCATTAGATCTCAATGATCTAATCTACTCCCACACATTTTGTTATATGGTGTTTGGTCAAGTAGAGAGATGTGTTGTAATTGGTTTGAGCAACCATTTGTGAAATTCTTATCATTTACTAAATCTTATGTTTTCAATAAATACTAGATACAGGGTTCATTTGATTGTTACAACTTATCTCACCTCACAGGCCCTGACTTTTTATGTTGTCACTAAGGTTGTTGAAATTATTTTTAGTGAATTTGCTGGGACCCTTCATTACTTAACATCTAAAATGGTTGATTATTTCTCTATTCCCCACTAATGTAACTTCCATTAGATTATTATAGAGATCATTGAAGGCCATTGCTTTGGTGTCCCTATCACCCTTTATTATTATTTATTAATATCCTACCTTGCCATGCGCTGCCATAAAATAATTGGTAAAAGGGTCCTACCATTTTAAGGCCATCCACCGGTATCTTGATTACATCTAGTAATTGTTTTTATGGAATTACCCTAAACCTAAAAATTTGCTTTTCTGAAAAAATTTAAATATCACGCCTCTAATTTCCTGTCTGAGTGCTACTTGGTAGTCAGAAATTGAATCAATATGTTTTTTGGAAATGAGAAGAGCATATCTGTTAAGGATTGTCATCTGGAGGAGGGATCTTAATCTGGAGTAGCTACACCTAGCCTAGACTGAAGATTTGTTTAGCAAGCCACTTAGCTACTGTGATTATTAGATAATATGGTGTGCTATTTTAAATAATGAATGAAAACCATAATTTCAATTATAAAGTGCTCTTTTGTTAAGCTTTTACCCAGGTTGCTGACATCAATCATATCTGGTTTTGTTGTGTTTATGACCTGTGCACATTAAATACAACATTCCAATACAAAATTTTAACAAACGTGCTTGAGACCAGTCCATGATCATTTTAATCATTTTGTGGATGGGAGAATGTAACTAGTCTAGGGCTTCCATTTTTAAGCTTAATGATGCTATGCCCAAGAAGCCTGATAGTCAATACTTGAAGCTGACTAAGTCACATGACAAGTGTTGGGATTAGCCCACACTAACTAGCTCAATCAATTATATTATATATTTGCTTATTCACTAGTGGATAAGTACTGCTAGTGGATATGGGAGTTATCAAATTTTGTTGATAACTATTATACAGTGAAATAGCCCTAACAAATATTAAGTAATTTGCTAGGGTCAATCCATTGTGGTTGATCTGACGGATTGCTTAAATTCTCATTGGAGATCATCCCTGAGAATAAACAGGTGATTATGTTATCAATTTTACTATTAATAAATTATTTAATTTGTAGGAGTCAATCAAGAATTGTTGCCAATTAACTGAAACTTTTATGTGTATTTGTTGAAGTGGTGAAAACGCTTCTAATAGCAACTTGCGGGTTAACCTCTTAAGGTAATGTAATCTGCTTATAAGGGTAGAGGTACCATTATCTAAGCAGGTCGGTAGCCTAATTAGGATATCCTTCTGGGGTTAATTAAGAATGTGGGGACGCATTTATTAGATACCCTGGAGAAGATCACATCGCTAGACAGCGGTGAAACCTGACTAACTTGTTGAGAAAGATCCTCATGTTATCCTAAAAAGGGCTAATCCAGTGGCAACGGCTTCTGTTTCCTCATTGTGGCGCCAACAGGAGTTGAGCACCAAATTCCCTATAAATTCCCTCATTTTTATCATAATATATCAGATCAAGAAAATCTTAGTTAAATTCCTTTAATAATTAGCATGTTTTAAATTGTTGTATTTTTTACTCTTTACATAGAGTTTGGAAGTATCAGATATACTTTGACTATCTTTATATTATCAAGATCTCTGGGGGCTCCTGAGTTATAAGAGAAACTGAGAACCTCTGAACCTAAGAGTAGTTTAAGTTCCATTGAGAAGAAGAGAGCCTCTGAATTTAGAAATAAGTTAAGTTCCAATACTAAGTTCCATAAAAAGGGAAGAGTTAAAGGGAAGAATCTTCAATTCACAATATCTTTATAAATTAGAAGAGCGCTTAGCACCAATATAGCGTTAGATATAGTAAAATATTGGCTGTGAATATCAAACTTGGGTGATAGCCTTCATATTAATACCCATCTTATTTTATATCAAATATAAGAACGATAAATTACAACGCATATATATGAGCCTTTGAAAGTAAACACAAGAACTACAGTGAGCAGTAATTCAAAGTTAACATTTGGTGCTCACTACAGGGGTAGTTGAGTTTTCAAGCCAAAAGTGATAGAAGATCATATAAGCAATTTCATAAAAGAAAGAAATTCAGAAGCTGTAGACAGAATTTATATTGTTAACCAGAACGTGCTGATCGTGGCGTCACAAGCTACTTTAAAAACTTTGGAAGAGCATGCAATGAAAGCTGAGAAGATAACTAAATAAGTCAAATAAACTAATAATAATAATTATGAAAAGGTGCCTCCTTGAAGTGAAAAGACTTAATTAAGCAAGGAGATATTTTTTCAGAAGTCTGAATGAGAAGTGGATAACGCTACGTTTTCACCAGGTTCATAAGGATATTGTGAAGATGTTAAAGAGCTTAGAACAACTTAAAAATTACAAGCGTGACTGTGCCCAGATGGAGGCTAATGAAGCCAAGAATAATATGCACAAAATTTATTTGGGAAGGTACCAACACAGAAACATGCCTGGTTGATCACTGCTATTCCAGAGATGACTCCCAAAAACACACCCATCAATATTTAGGTAACTGGCAGCGATCTTCTTCCAGCAGAGCAACAAAGAAATTTTGGAATATGCAAAAATTACCTACATTTCTTTTTTTAGTACTAGATGGTCAAAATTACCTACATTTTATCGGGCTAATGTACCAGCAGTTTCCGCCTTTTTAAATTGACAATGTTCAGATATGGCAACTGACTGAAGGCAGTAACCGCTATGAACTGCTTAGACACCAATTGCCGAAAATCTGGTGTTTCCCATCTCAATATAAGTAAATGGATATACAGCGATGCCAAAGAAACAATTAAGCCTGAGCTTGAAAGTCATATGCGGATGTCTAACTGTAAACAGGAGTTTATGGGTATTCAGTAAAGAAAAGATGAAACACTAGCAGCTTTTGCTGATTGATTATAACAGAAATTACAAATTTTAGTAGGTGCAAAAACATTATCAGATTTCAATGCATGCATCACAATACATGTGGCGCTTCATCCCTACAGAGACTTGCATTGCAATATGGCTTCAGTAGTTGTAACGCAGTTGTCCACATTTTAGATAGTGGATCATAGAATGTAAAAGCAACATTTGAAGCACCCAATTGAACCTTTAAATTTATTCAGACCAAAGCTTAGAATATACTGAAATTTGTTGAGCTTAATAAATAACAACAAAATCGAGTTGCAACCAGAAATAAGCCTCAGGGATGGAAACAAATAGGAAAGACCCAAAACCGCTGCCACCAATGTAAACTGAACATGTCACCGCTCAATGTTGGTGCAAGAAGCCTAAAAAATAAGCAATTTTTTTGTTCAGTCTAAAGAAAAGGAAACTGGTCAAGAGTCAGGAAAAGTACCATAAGTCTATATAAGGAACAATCTAGTACTATTATCAAAGCTGTTACCCCTGAAATTATTTTAGATGACATTGATATTTCTAATTTATTTGTAGAGGAAGTCACATTTGATCTGCTCTGCCAGGTGGTCAATATGGATATAAATGCGATTTACTGAGCAAAAGTGAAGGTAAGGACACCATAAGTGTGAAAGAAGTTGCACATCCATACGCTTATCAGCTAGTGGAGAAGATCTGATATGCTGAAAGAACTGAAAAGCTCTTAAAATGAGACTTGATTAAGTACATATTTGTCACCTAATTAGCTCAATCAAGGAATTATTTCCTGATTTATCCATAAAATTAATTCATACCCTTAATTTAGAAAATAATGTCATAATTTTTTCAGAAAACAACTTATTATACTACTATGGGTGTACGTATCTGGATATTATAGTCAATCATGTAAGTTTGGGCAGTAATAGCATCGAAGCGCCTATTGATATCATTTCAACAAAAAATAGAGAAAAAAGTGAATATTTTGCTTGATTTTGAGCACCAGTAAGAGTATGGAACAACAGACAGAATATCAGAATTCTGTGGAGCATATATTGCATCACCACTTTAGTTTGGATTATTAACGGTATCAACTCCTGCCATAGTGATGGCAAATCGAAATTATGACATACTCATTGGGACGGAATTCTTGAGAAAGTATGGTATCAAGTGTGATTTTGAGGAGAATGCCCTAGCAATATTTGGTTAAACCATGCTTTTGGTATAATAACAGAAAGCAAACTCCGCTGACAAAGAAAAATATTTTGCAATACAATTTTAAAAGATGGAATCCTTACCATTCAGTACAAGTTGTTTGGACAAAAAGTAGGGAAATGCTGGTGGAGTTTCTCAAAAATTGTGGGATACCATTAAGAATTAAAAGGATGAATACCATTACATTGGGAATGCAAATAATAGTTACCACAGAATTTTCATTAAAATCCTGAAACAATTACATTGAGAAGTCATTGGCTTATGGAATATATTGAGAATAGAGCCATGAATAGTGCTAGGAATTATAATGCCAAGACACAGTGAAATAAAAGTGCTAGTGAACAATATGAGAAAAAACAACGAAAGTAGAAAAAAATCAAGTCATTGCATTTGTGCATTTAATCCCAATGGCAGAAATTAGGAAATTCCATGACGTCAGAATTCTAGCAAAAACGAGATTACCAGTAAATGTTACAAAAGCATCAATATATTAACCAATCATGAGCAACTTGATGATTTATCATAATGACAGAAAGAAGAAGAGCTACGATTATTAAAAAATGTTAGGTGATATTTGCCATGGATGATCATGACCTTTGATGCTCTAAGTATGTGATCCATAATGAAGACACTGAGGAAAATCTGCCAATATGAATTTGATCTGTTCACTGGTCAAAGGCTGCCAAGGTAGTATTCAGAAAACAAATCACAAGTTGATTGAGCATGGGATCCTTGTTCCGTTGTTGAGTCTATATATTGAGTCTGATCCTAATTGTAAAGAAGAAGGACAGATAAGTTTGTGTGGTGATCAAATATTTCTAGTTACATAAAATCATAAAAAGGATTCCTATCCACTGCTAAGGATGATGACATGCTCAATCGCCTAAGGGAAGCCAAGTACTTTTCAGCAATGGACTTGATCTTGGAATGTTGGCAGATAGACTTTCCAAAGAAAGATTATTAGAAATGTGCAATTGTCACTGCACAAGGATTATACCAGCTGACAATAATGTCTCAGTAATTGCATAATTGTCAGTATATTTTCTGTAACTCTCCTGTTCCCATAGAGGTGGTGTGAGATGCACAGCCCCACTATCAGGGAACCAGTCGTTAGGATTATGGTAAACAATGCACTGCAAAGGGTGCCTGAGCAAATTAAACCAGTGCAAGGGTGTATAACGCGGTATATTATAGTTGATAACAAATAAAAAGCACCGCTTGGGTGAACCTCATGGGGGAGTCCATAACCAAGAAGCAATCTGTGCTGGAGCGTTTGGGTGACTCAGTATGGAGGGGACGAAGGGGGCCCAATGGTGCACTAGATCTGGTAGATAATATTGTGAAAATAGAACGGCCAATGTGTTAAAGACTCCCTGAGGAGGTCCGTGCAAAGTCACACCAGTAACCATAATTTTAAAAAACTGAAATGAATGAGGAAATTTTTATTAAAGGAAGATGACCAACAAGGAAAGTTGGTATTGAGAACCATACTTTAAACAAGGGGAGGCGAGTCATCATTAGGGGAAAATGGTGCCAAGCCTAAACAAGCCAATCAGCGCTCCCTGCCATTGGCCAGGTTATAGTAGCTTAAGATTGAAAGAACTTGAGTTATTGATTGCAAGTTGAACTGTCCCAATTTGGAAATGTTGAAAATTAAATGTGTTCAAACCCCCGTTCTCTGAGCAATGGAGTTGAACCATCGGTGTTAAGAAAATAAATAGTCCGTTTTAACGCTAGTGCTGTAACACAGGGCTGGGCATCACGCACCTCACTAGGACCAAATTGGCATATCCAGCCTGCACCCAACGTTGGTTTAAGGCATGCCTTAATTCAGGGAGGTCCTGAAGCTTGACCCTTTTTGACTCTTAACGTCAAGCCTTATCTTAGCAGTTGATTCCCTCAATGATGTCAGGTAACAATGACAGTAATGCGCTTGTGACATTCCAGGGGGCAATGGACTCTATCCTGAGTAACTAAATTATCTTATGTATTGGTATTCTAAGATAGTTTCACCTATCCAGAAGGACATTACTGATTACCTGGAACACTAAGAGGAAGTGTTTATTCGCCTAGCAATGGCGAACCATAAAAATGAGCCTAGAAATTGCCATAGCATTAAGAAAGATCCTGAGTATCTAGTGCTTTGATAAACTCCAGTGAACTGCAATCACAACCGCTGAGATAACGGGCATTGAGCAGATTTCATATAAAAGAGAGTTCAGAATATACAAGTCCTTCTTGAGATGGTTAACTACTATCAATGATTCATTAAGGAATTCGCTGGAATTGCTGAACCATTTCTACTTATTAAAGGATCTAAAAAAGGATTCATGTGGAATGAGGAGGCCTAAGAATTTTCCTTATGGTAAGAAATTATTTGATGACTAGCCCCGTGCTGAAAAACTTGAAATCTAATCAGATATTCATTATACAGAATGATGCCTCATTAATGGTGATTGGCGCCATTCTAAGTCAATTAGACGATGTGGGGAAGAGCATCTGGTGGTATATGTGAGCATAACATTAACGCTTAAGGAAATGAACCAAACTTTTATGGAGCGAGAGTGCCTTACAGTAGTTTATTCCTGTAAACAATTTTGAGTGTATATTCATGTGACACATTTCAAATTTTTGACCAATAACTCACATTTTGTCTGGTTACATAAACTCAAGGAACTAGAGGTATGACTGGAATGGTGGGCTTTGAAGTTACAGGCCTAAAATTTTGAAATTATACACCAAACAAAAGCAGCACATCAGAATGTTGACTGATTGTTAGATTACCTGCTGTTCAAGTTGTGTATGATCAAGCTGGTGATATTATCCAGCGGATGAACAAAGGGAATATCGGTAATGAACCCTGAAAAAACCAAGGTGTGCTAAAGAAAGCGCTGGAAAACACTAAGATTAAAAATGGACAGCTATATAAGTCAATTGATGGAAAATGATAACTATTCTCTAGACCATCTGAAATAGGCAAAAATCATACAAGGAGTGCACAAAGTCGTCATCCATGATGGCCTAATAAAAATCATGGACCATATATGCCAGTGTTATTACAAGGAATCGATCAACTATAATGTCACAGATTATCTGCCCTAAAGCGTGGAATGTAAACTCCACAAGATGCTAAAGAATTTGACAGGGTAATGGATAATACGCCCTGGGTTTGCTTGGAACATAGTGTCAGTAGACGTGATGACCTTGAGTGTCAGTACTGGGGGATTAAGTACATCATAGTGGCAATAGCTCATCTGACTAGATGGGTTGAGACAAAATCCTTGAGCATAGTGGATGCTAAAAGCATGGTGAGATTATCCTGGAACAAAAAGTGTACAAGCATGGATGCCCAAAAGTTTTATTAAGTGACAATGACCAACTTTATATACTATGTGATCCCAAGACTAAACAAACTGATGGGAATTTTAGGAGTGGTATCTGTTCCCTATTTTCCAGAAACAAATGCAATGGTAGAGAGAGATAACAGAACTTTAGCTGCAATGCTAAGAATTTAGTGGTGAGTAAAACTTTAAATGGGGATTATACACAGGTTCAGTTACCTTCACTTATAATCTCAGTCATCATATGGCGGCAGGGAAAACACCATTTGAACTATTGTATGGATGAAGAGCAGATCTACTGCTTATTTTGTATTCTGAAATGGAATCAGTTTTGGGGATGAATGCAGAGCATTACCTTACTTGACTGGCAAGTACTATGATTGAACTGCAATCATAGGCGTTAAAAACCACATTAAAGAAAAGAATTAAAACAAAGGTCAGATGACAAGAACTGACCAGCGCTACAAGAGTATCATGTTGGGGATAGGGTAGACTACTACGATACACAAGGTTTTGGAAGAAGAAAAAAAGTTGGACGCTTTGTGATTGGGTCCATTTGAGACTATTGACAAGTCTGCGACAGATGCCTATACAATAAAGAACATTATTGGTGAACTATGGTTAATTGGTTCATAGTAAATATCTAAAGTATTGGATTTAGGGGAGTAATAATTACAATGTTCCCATGGGACAACTGAAGCTACTTCTAGTAGTTTAAGTCCTTGTGTAATGGTTTAGTCTCAAAAAGAGAACTCTGAACAATGATAGCTGGTTAATCTCAAAAAAGGAACCTTAGAACCAGAGTAGGGGAAAAGAAAGTATGGATTTCTGAACCTACTTATAGGTTGAGTCCCATTGCAAAAAGAAAGAGTATCATAAAAATATATAAAAATTGATACTAGTAAAAACACAGAGATAAAAAATATGAGAAATGCAAAAAATAGTATATATTGTTTTTGTATTTTGTCACGATCAAAACAATTTGGTGTTGTTCCCTTATATTTTTGGTAGGATCAGCCCAGGTTGAAACAGGATACACCGCAATTTGTCCTGAGGCATTAAGGTAAATAAGCTTCTTTTCAGGATCAGAACGGGTGAAAAAGGGATCTGCTAGAAAGAGTCCTAGGAAATAAGTTCAAGAGGATCTGCTGGTATAAAACGGAGAGCTAAGCCTGAGGAAATACAGGGACCAAGGAATCAGGAAAGCCACCTGAGAAAATTCTTTAAATGATGGAGTGTCTCTAACCCCAACCTGGGGGAATACAGGATTTCAAGACTTACTATTGGCAGCAACACCCAGTTTAGGCTGGCATGGCATGAGGCTGTGGGAACTGAGCAATGTGAAGGCAGCAGCAAAAAGGACATGGAAGCGAAACATGCTAAGAGGATTACCCAGAGATGCATTGAGTAAGGAAAAAGGAGATGTACTAGGGAATTCCAAATTTAAATCATGCTGGCGGACTCAGGCAGATATCTAAGCGGCATATGTTTCTGGATGTCTTCATCACTGGATAATCTGGTCAAGCGGGTGGATGTGTTGGGATTCAGTATGCCCACATTCCCAGATTAATCAAATTATGATAAATCTTTTTATTCATTAGGGTATGAGGCCCACAAGTGGATGTGGGAGTTATTGATTATATTTGGTAATATTTTTTAAAAATTTCCTAGTAAACAATAAGTAATCATCTGGGGCTTAATTTTTCAGATCACTAATGTTTTGTTGAGAATGATCACCAACAATAAACAAGGGATTAGGTTGTCAATTTATATTTTAGATATTATTTGAGGAAGGCCGACCAGGGGATGTACACTTCTGATAAGACACTAAACAACAAATGAACTTCAGCGAGAGGAGGGCACCCCAGAGAAGCAGACGATATCTCCTGTTACCAGCGGGAACGCCAAGAGAAGAGAGGGGGTTACATGTGCAGGGGCTTGCGCCACTATAGAGCACATATGTAAAAAGGGGTCTGAAATGATGAACCAAATGGGAACCAAGATGAGACCATCTGGCGGCAACGGGGTGGGAGGTACCCAAACAACCACACTTGGAAGTGGTCCACAAGGTGCGACTGGAACCGGCGTATAGCATCTTGGAGGGTGGGAGTGGAGCCTGAGATAGCATCCAAGACAATCATATGGACAGTCCACATAGCGATTGCAACTACCAAGGCACATAGGGAAGGTGGAATAGGGGAAGCCATGGATAAAGCAAACATGTCCTGAGACAGGCTGAAGGGATGCGCCTGATCCTGGAGAAAAAGGCGTTATACCTCACGCCAAATCGCTTTTGATGGAGGGCACTCTTCCAGGCGGTGAACCAGCGTTCCATACTGGCCACACATGACGCAAGATGTGTGAAAAGCGTTAGAGCGCTCAGCAGTATGGTATACCCATCTCAAGCAGCGCCACACATGGGAACAAATATGCGGCTGCAGAAGAGGGTGGTGGGCGTACTTCCAAATGGCTTTCTGGGTATCCAGGGGGTAGGGGATGTCCACATTGTCCAGGTAGTCCACCTTGGCCATGGTAGGGGGTCTCATGGGTATTACTCCGTTCAGAATGGGTAGTCCTTGTACTTCCTGGGTGAACTGAGGAGAGGGGCGCCCCTTCTGGGCGGTGATCCCACGGATGCTAATTCTTCACTCAGCGCTCTGCATGGAGGGGAGGATCCTTTTGAAGTGGGGCGACGTCCCATGTGGGCCCGCAGCAGAAGGATGTGAGGCAAGGTACTTTAACAGAGAGTGTGGGTGGGTAGGATTGCTGAGGCCCAGGACGCGGGAGAAGTTGGAATGGGATGCGTGGGACCAGTGCTGGGCTGAGATCATAGGGTTAGTGATGGCAGCTATCCAGGTGCCAAGGATTTTGGCAGCATGGGCCTCAAAGTTGAGCAGGCCCATACCACCACTATGGCGAGGGCCAAACATGACATCCAGGCGCACCGGTGGTGGGCGGCCTAACCAAAGCCACCCTTGAAGCAGGGCGTATAATGACTTGAAGAAACAAGGGAAAAAAGCGATGGCGTGGGCCCCAAACCAAACTATAAAGAGGAGCATAGAGTTGGCTAGCACTACCCTACCTGTAAGGGAGGTTTGGAGGGCTTTGATGGAAGCTATGCGTTTTGTAACGTTGTCCAGGATATGCTTTTCCATCACCGTTGATGCGTACCCTCCCGCCTCCAGCCACACACTCAAATGGTGGACAGGGACAATGGTGGGGCGTGGCACAAAGGGGAGTACGTTTGGGGCGGAGTGGGGTGGGCAGGGCAAGCGATCCCGTGAGCAAGTTGGTGAGGCAGGTAGAAAATGGGGAGCTGGAGCCCAGCGGGCTTTATACCAACCAAGATGAACAATTTCGGTTTTGGAGGCATTAAGTGCAGCGTTACTTAACCTGGAGTAAACCTGGATAGTAGCTTCAAGCACGCGTGCATCATGATTGTTAGACACCCCAACCACACAATCATCCGCAAATGCCAACATCTTGACTGATGTTTGGCCTTGAACATTGACACCAATAAGGCGTGCATTCACATTTCGAAGAAGTGGGTCAAGGCTGAATTTATACAAGAGTGGGCTAAGAGGGTCCCCTTGGGTTAGCCCCTTTGAGGGCGGACTACATACGTGGGGAAGCCAGGGCCACGCACAGCCATTGTGGCATATTCAGTTAGCAACATCACACAATTGATGAAACGAAAGGGGAGGTGGAACTTGTGGAGGCAGGCTCTGAGGCAATCCCAATTGACTCTATCATAGGCCTTCTGCTGGTCTAAAAACACAAGTGCTCCAGAGGCCATGGATTGACATACGTTGGCTATGGTGTGTATTGTCCCAAATTGACCTTTTGGGAATGAAATCAAATTGTTCAGGGAAGATGAGAGCAAAGCAACAATCCCTAGACGGTTAGCCATGATTCTATTAGGATAATTTGTATCTATGTTAGTGAGTGAAATGGGGTGCCAGTTGGCCAAGTCCAGCTTATCCCCTTTCTTGTAAAACGTTATTGTGAAGGCCTCTTGCCCTCCAGGTAGGAGGCACGTTTCTAGTAGGCATTGGTTAAGAGAGGCAAGCAGCAAGGAGCACAAATCTTTGAAATTCGTCTTAAAGAAATCATAAGGGATGCTGTCTGGACCTGGGCATTTCCTGTACGGTGCACCGCGAATGCAGACCAGAGTTTATCCCAAGTAATGAAATTCATCAACTCTGGGAATCAGGAAACTGTGCAGATATGTGCACTTTCGAGAAAATTTTTCCTTTTCAGCTGGCGGAATTGGATTGGATTAATATAATTTGGAGTAATAGTTTTGTATTTCAATCACCACTTCAGCTGCCATATCTGCGACGGAGTAGTCTGGCCTTCGCACCTGTGTGCAGGCCAAACTCTGGCGGGTGTGAAGAATTTAAGAAAAAAGTAAGCAGAGCATGTATCGCCCACTGTGCTATGCTTTGCTTTATACTGAACACAAACCCAATGCTTGTGCTGCCTTACCATTGCATTGAGGCGAGCGGACAATTCTGCCCACTTGTGGCCCCAAGCTGGGCTGTAGCCTGCAGCAGGGATGTTAGACTTCAGGTGGTCCAACTATTCCAGCATGTGCAAAATGACTTCTGAGGCAGCCTGCGAGTGATGAAAGGAGAGGTGGGGAGCCTGGCAGATTGTGTTTGCCTTGAAGGTTGACTAGGTGAAAATTGTGTCTGCACATAACGGTGTGATGAAATCCAGAGCTGAGGTCATGATTTCCAGCCATGAGGAAAAATTTGCAATGCTATTTTGGCCGGGTGGAGTTTGCACCATTTTGGCGCTTGGGCCACTGGATTAAACAAATGGAAGGAAACCAATACCATCCTGTGGCCTTTGAAATCAATTTTCGTTGTGGTGAAGTATGAAATTTGGGATTGAATTTTCAACGACGCAAGAATAAGGGTCAATGTGGGCCATAAGCCTTAGCAGGCCATTGTGTACATGGGGGCGAGACATGTTAGTGAGTAGCAGAGCATGATGTGGCAGAGTATCGAACAACCCTAGGGTGGCTTTGAGAACATGAAGTTTAATGTGCTCCTGTGGGGGTGTAGGCGAAGAGGGCCAGCGGTCTGTGGTTGGGTTCATCCAGCAGTTCATGTCGCCAACAACAAATGGGTCAAGGGTTAGTGAAAGGGAAGTGATGGCTGAGAAGAATTCCTGATGATCTCATGCACAGTTTGGGGCGTAAATGTTGATGACAGTGTGCACTTTGTCATCCCACAAAAAGGAGACTACAAGAATACAGCTGCCAAGGTAATAATGTGATGAGATAAATTTAAAACTACGGTTCACACTAATAAGCACCTCACAGTGCATAGACCAAAAGGAAAGGGAAGGGAGGAGCATGGTTGCCCATGCTTCCTCTGCACCATGCGGACATTGGGTTTCCTGAATGGCCAGGATGTCCACGGGTAAATTATTTTTTTAAAAAGCTCAGTTTTCTAGCCCGGGATGGTGAGGCCTTGAGTTCAGCAATGTTCAACGTCCCTAAAGTAAAAGCAATCCCCATCGCACCTTAGGTGTGAGGGGAAGGGCACCTGAGCCCTTCAGCATTCTCTTTTTCAGCACATCGCTTTATGGCAGTGCGGGTGTTCTGTGCAATGGAGTATGGTTCAGGATGGGAAGCTTTAGCTGTGAGGTTTGCGTTGGCTTTTGCCTTCTGCTTTTTCCCCATTGTGGGACAAATTTTTGGCGTTGTGTGCACTTGCAGTGCATCATCGCTTGGAGGTTGAAATTCAGCAGGATCGCTGGTGAGCGACTCAGTCCCAATCAATGCTTGGGAGCATTGGTCGGGTGAAACTGACTCACCCAATGGGTTATCAGCTTGGGTGGCCCAATTGGCTTGGGCGTCCCAATCTGATTGGTGAAGGGATTTTCAAGCTGCTTTCGCTGCAAAAGTCTCAATGTCCTCCTGGAGCTGGGCTGGTGGGATCATGGATGCGGTTTTGGCCGCCTCCTTGGCCGCCACCTTGTGGGCCTGCTTTGCCTTCTCACGCTCCTGTGGGGACACTGGTTTTACTTGGATGTAGCAGCCTTGCGCTCCCCATGGGAAGGCTGCGTTGGTATCCATTGCTGGTTCATAGTGGCCTTCTGCACCGCACATTGCATCCAAGATTATTTCATGTTGGGTAATGCCTTCCTTGGTGGGGCAGGTATGGCCTTGTGGCCAAAATCATGACAGAAAGTGCAGGTAGGTGGCGCGCTATCCACGGTGACCCTGAATGGGTGGTAGTCTTGTCCATTGATTTCAATAAAAGCGGTATATATGAATTTGGGTCAATTTTTTTGCTATCCCCGCGGATGGGGTGAGAACAGCAATTGCCTTACCCGTGCACAGGTCTGGCATGAGCGTAAATTGCTGCATCTCAAAGTATTGTATTTCCCCATATTCAGCGAGCCCAGCTTTCAGGTGGTGCTCTAGCACTGTGTGCTTGACCGTTTTAGGTAGGAAGTTAAAGTTACAAAAACTTGATTTAATTTATTCCAGCGGGTGCACTTTGTTTTGACTACCCATTGACCATCTGGGAGGTTGACTACTACACGTTCTTTTGTGGCTTCATACACCACTTTTTTAGTTTCAAATCTTTGATCCAGCCAACCGCGAGGCATAGAGTGTGGGGTAATGTAACTGCTTTCAGAAAATGTGTGTATATATCCACAAAACTTTTCCCAAAGTGCCATTTGTTGAATATCCAGGAACACACGCACCCCATATTCCAATGACAATAGTGGTTGGGAGTGCATCATATTAATGAACTGGTTGCAGCGCGCTTGCCTGATTTTATTTTCTGGGGAAATGGTAACCGCGGGTTTTTATTACTAATTTTATCTATTCTGCCAGACTCGCCAGGGCGTTTATGAAACTTGATTGATGTGGGGCCAACTCTTGTGCCCTTAACTTTACTTGCCCAACTGCTCCCCGACATTGGGTGCAAACTATTCTCCTCAATGAGATTATCAAACTTTACCTAGACTTGAATTGAATTTGTTGCAAAAGTATTTGCAATGAGAGAGAAAGAAGGTTGTCAATTTATACTTGATTAAATAAGTATCTTTTATAGAGTTAATTGGGTTTTATTAACTATTGACTAAGGGTTTATGAGTAATTGAGTAATTGAAAATGCCTGAGATAAAAAACTTGTAAGCTAAAGGGGGTGGAAGGCGAGTCAGCAGGGCATACGACTACCAACCTGAAGGTTGTGGGTTTGATTCCTGCCCTTTGTACATTAAGTGTGGTGCCAGCCAAAGGAAACTATTGTTGGTTAGTAGGTCTAATAACACGAAAACCTTACCCATGATGTAACCAGAAAATCTGAGTCTCAATCCAGAGGTGGAAATCTTTCTAAACAGAGTTGGCCCTGCTCAGGTTACATGTTGATACTTTCTTTCTATTTTTGTAATGTCCATCCCCTCGTTGGCTTGCCTCAAATAAATAAAAACATGTGAGTTAAACTTTTAAGTATCACGACCTACTGTTTATGGGTAAAAAATACCATTACCTAAGCGTTGTTAACCAAAAAAGGATGACACTCTGGGTTGGCGAAGTCTTTGGGACACATATTTTGATTTAACTCAGAAGAAGTTGAATTTCTGGTTTGATAGAAGAAAATAACTAAACTGGTAAGAAAAATTATAATTGGGTATGACAGGAGGATTAATTTATAGGTGACAGCTACTGGTTCCAATTGGGGCACCAACAGAAGAGTTAGAAGCCAAATTCCCCTATAAATCCATTGAATTTTATTAAAAAAAGCAGATAGAAATATAATTTCAGACTCAATACTATAATAATTTAGACTTTCATACATTTAATGTATATTTTACTCTTAGTAATAGAGTGGGAGGATAGAATATCCTTTGTCTATTCATTGCTATCATAAAAGACTCTGCGCCGAGAGAGAAGAGAAGAACCTTTGAACTTAGTACTAGGTTATCTTCTACCAGAAGGTAGAATTAGAAAAAAAAGTTTCTTACCATCCTTAGGGCAATATCAAGGACTAGAAGAGAGTACCAGTTTACCGTTGGACCTAATGTTCAACTTGGCTGTGAGAAACTAAACTAAAGTACTAGTCTTCATACTATAATACCCTATTCAATTATTTTCAGCAATTCATACAACGCACATATCTGAAAAATGTTTAGTTAGCAGGAGAGTTAAAGCGACCATAATCCAGCAATTTTAAAGAGTGAAAACTCTGAAAAATTAACACCTTTGTTCATTGCAAAGGAGAAATCCATTAATTTGCTAACAGTCTTTTTGAGGAAGCCAGTGCTGGCCTCCATAGCCCAAAGAAGGCTGACTATATGACCTTTTGGCCATCCTGAATGATAGGAATTAGAAAATCCTGAGATTAACCTGAACTACAAAAAATGACCCAAGATACTCAAATTAAAGAAGGAATGTTGTATAAGTAAGTTGACAAGAAATGGCTCCCTTACATATGTCCTTCCTCCTAAATAAATGCTATCCTAGAAGGACACTAAGCTGTTTGACATGGAGCGGTGAAGAAGACTTACAAATGGCTAAAAAATTCTGATTCTGGGACTGGATGGTTGAGATCGATTGTTGTAATCAGTTTATTCAACTATCTTGACAATTATCTGCATATATTTAATTTCATATTTTAACTAACAATTAGATAGTGGATTTGACTGGTATAGAAATTACTTCACCACGTGGCCCAGTTTTTATATGTAGTGGCCTGAAAGTATTAGTTTACTATTAATAAAATCACTAAATCCCCACCAGTGCATTTTTCATTCCTTAAATTAATTGGCTAGTATGATGTGGCCACAATCAACATTTTGCCTCCTATTTCATTAAGTGTACTATCCTACGTTGCCACATGCTGGCATAAAATTATTGGTAAAAGGGTCCTATATATATTATGGCTGTCCACTGGTAAATTGACTATATCTGATGTATCGCATCTTTTTTAGAAACGCTTTGAGCCTTGGCGATTCATTTTATAAATCAATTTGGATACTATGATTTTAGTTTGTCATTCAGAGGTGCTGCATAGTAGCCATAGGTAAAAATAATGAGGGCAGTTGGAATCCCAGCTTTTAAGATGCTCGTGGTGCTTTATTCACAGGATTTGAACAATTTAGCATGGGTAAGAGTATCAAGACTCTCCGCTGCTGTTATAAATTTAGGTTTTTTACTACCTATAAAACATAGAACTTTAATAATAACAAAATGTTAGATTTTATAAGATATTTATTACGTTAATTGGGGGTCGATAAGTGAACCATCTTATGACATTGCTGCATAGTATTTTAAAGCAACTCAAGGCTCAAAGTGAGAGGGTCATAAAATTCATTATAGGCTTCAAGAAGCAAAATTAGGAAATATTGGGTTTTGACCTATTGGATCTCAAGACTCACCTCACTTCAGCTTGACAACTGATGATGGGCCAATAACAGTTAAGATGAACACAGGGCAAAACTTTATATATATTTTTACCAACTGTTTGGTGGTGAAATAGTTGCACTTTATGGAACCCCCTTTAAGGCTATATAAGGGTGTGGTTTCAGAATAGATGTTTTAATTTAAATTTTAAAGGGACGAGGAGCACCCTTATAAGAGCTCCCCTAATTCATCCGCAGGATCAGCACAACCCTACCATCAACTATAGGGCTACTTGCCTGCTAGTGGGGTTGAAAGTATTACTCATTTTGAGGGATTCCACCAAAAATTTACCAGGGCTTTTGGGACTTTATCCTTATATTAAGTGCGGAACACTCTTCATAAAATACTGAACATTTAATTGTCCAACATCACCTCCTTAAAGAGTGTTAAGAGAGTATAAGGGTGCAAGAATTGGCCATGGACTCAGTTAACAGTAA
>JAKSZP010004527.1:0-55085 GCA_022478985.1 Massospora cicadina
TTTGTGAGATTCGGATTTTGTACCAGATTTGACTTGAAGCTTCTATTTAGGGCATCAAATGTCGATCCTAAAATCTTCATGTTGTCTACCATTTGCAAAGTAGTTATCTCCATCATGAATACTGAAGATGTAATTTGATGTAAATCATGATAGGGCCAAATGGCCACTTGCAAAGCGATTCTAGCATCAAAGTCATCTAATACTTTTGCTCTGGCCAGGATATGTAACTCCTGGTAAAAGTGATCCGCAAAGCTAGCAAGAGACTCATCTAAATGGAATTGAATTCCCATAAATTCTTGCTTGCATTTTGACATGCAGGTTGGACTCCCAAACTCCTTCATGATGGCCGCCTTTGCCTCTGCATATGACCAGCTGTCCCCCTCCAGGTGGGGTAACACTAAGTTTTGACAGTCAGTGTCCATGCAGTTCATGACCATCAACGCCTTTTGACAATCTCCATAGCTATTCATAATCATGTTAAACAGTCAGAAAAACACTGGGGCGTTATCCTGATGGAATGTTGGCAATTTTAGTGTTGCCCTAAATTCTTCCAAGTCATTTCTGGCCAATTTTCTTGGTTTGGCTACTCGGCTAACTTGTGGAGTGAATTCAGGCATCATCTCCAAAATGGCATTGAAAGCTGGTGCCATATTCCTTGGGTATTTGACTTCCAAAGTATCATGCGAGGACTTCTCTCTTTGGCATCGCTGGCCATATCAGACTCACAAGCACATTTGTTAGCTTTAAGTTCATCCACTTGTTTGATTAGTTTATTGATATCTGCACCAAACTTTCTTAAACAAAAGCGATCCACTTCTCGCTCCATTTTTAGGAATAGGATCTCTCAAATGAGGTCCCCTTCTTTCTTCTTCAACAAGTTTACTTTGCAAAGTAACTCGTTCCCAAAGTTAGCTAAATTTTTCACTCCTTCCTCCACCTTGGCAACTCATTCTTTCAAGGCTGCAAACTCCTGATGGTTCGCTGAGTTTAAGACATTCTGATTCACAGTGGTGATCTCAGTCCACAGCTTGCGTAGTTTTCTTTATATGACATTATAATAGATTCTTCACTCAACTACCCCTGTAGTGAGCACCAACTTATAAAAATTTACTTATGGTTGATTATCAGCCGTCAACCCAGTAAACTTTTTACTGCACAGGTTTGATTTCCTCGTGCACTTCATCACATTGTATAGAATGTATTAATTGATAATAGTATGTAGACTATTGTTCGTCCCAACGCTTGGCCAGTATTTCTGATTAAATACTCTTGAAGTCATACTTGTAAGGATTCATATCCTATACTCTTGTACACCTGATCTTTGTTAAGATACCCCAGTGACAGTCTCTCTCAGCCTAACACACAGTCAGTAGCTATCCCTGGTTGTGGTTCTTTTATCTCTAGATCCCCCACTCAGATCTTTACTCTTCTCTCTGAGAGTCTTCCAATAATTGCCTTCTGAAATAATATTCTTGAGATAGAACGACACAATTGAAGCTGATAGTCTAACTATACACCAAATTGATAATATTACTGTAAAGTACTTTTTATCTTAAAACTAGGGTTTTTTATTATAGTAAATCCTAGGGAATTATATAGTAGGGGATTTGGCTGCCTAACCCTCAGTTGACACCTCTTCAATGAAACGGCAGCCATTGCCATTGAATCACCCTTCCTCATCTTGGCAATGATGATCTTCCTCATCCTGGCTAGGATTCTGTCATTGGACATCCTCGAGACCTCAAATGGAAAGAGTTGAAAACGTGTCCCTAACTTTTCCTCTCAATCCACGCAAACCATCCAAATTTGGCTAGTGACCTGCTTAAGTAATGGGACTATTATTCATTATGGCAGGTCACTTCACCAACCAATCGATTCATTAGTTGCAGGTGACATCACTCACCTCACAACTCGCTATTCATTCCCAATCAGTCAGTGATGAAACCCAACCAATCCCAATTGGTACACCTGATATTTAATCACTATCAGATGCCCCTATTTCGTCAGCCACTCCACCCAATGAGATCTTAGGTATTCATCCGGATTGATCCCTGATGGATATGTCCAGGTGAATATCCCAAAATCCCCTGAACGTAGTTCCTCCAAAACTCAGGCCAACTGATTTCTGATTCACTTTTCCTTAAGGAATTTTCCCCTAGCAATACCAGGTAATCTAGCAGGCTGGGAATATGAGCAAAAACTCAACAGTTACTTTTCTTCTTGATTTAGATGTCAAAATTCTTACACTCCTAAAAGTATGATAACTACCTCAGCAGCCTTTTTTCCCAGGATAGACATGTCTGACACATTCAGAGTGTTATGTAAAGCCCACTCACAAATGTTTCAAGCAAAAGTTTTTCTTCCCCAAGTCTATCCTTCTTTCAAAACCCTTTTGGCAATTGTATCTTTTATTTCTGCAGCTTTTTCCCCCAAGTGTAAGCTCTATCTCCTGTTCTAAAATCCATTTCAATGGTAGCTTTCCCTGATGCAACGGCTCCTCCTTGGTCAATTAGGCCAACGCGCCTGGTGCTGAGACTTAGGTTTAACATATCTTTGGTAGTGTCTCAAAATTTGAAACATGTACAAAATTCTCGTTTCTCCCCTAATCAATATTCCTTGGACTAAACTTATGCAAGCTCACTCTCATCAACCTAATGAAGAAAGGGTATTCAGCTCCCATGATGATGAAGCTTCTGAAAAGAGAAATATGAAGTTTTTATCATTAATTGTTACTGTTTTTCATTTTATAATTTCTAGTGTTTTTTTCATTATATTTTAAATTTTTTATAATTACAAAATTTTCCTTTTTCTCTTTATTCCGTATGATATGGATGAAGTAACTTAGTGTGAACAAAATTCACAACCCAACCACCTTGATCCTTGATAGTGTATATGTCTTCAGAAGTTTTCTCAATATGATAGAAGTACCTTTCCAAAGTGAGCCAACTTGTGCGCATGGCTTGTGGTATGGGTTTCACAGTATAATACCAAGACATCTTGGAACTTGGACACATCAACTTGATTAGAATCATCATATTTCTTCTGAAGTGTTTTTGGCTAATCACATGCTGATAAGCCTCATAATGCAGCTTAATCAATATCTTTTCCAGTTGTTTGGCATAACTTGTATGTCTAAATGCCTCAGTTGAACTGAGTGTTGAATAACATTGGAGGTAGAGCTGGCTGTCTACCATACAAAAGTCAAAATGGAAAGGGTCCAGTGCCGCTATGATGTCCATTGTTGTATAAAAACACTTTAGCGTTGATAAAGGTAGCCCATTGTGATGGCGTCACAACTGCATTTTTACACAATATGCCAACTAAAGGCTGTTCACTCATTTTACCACAACATTAGTCTCATGGTGGTATGGTGTCACCAATACTCCTTTGATAGACATCGGCTTATTCAAGTGTTGTAACATATGTGCAATAAGATTTGTTCTGTTGTCCATCAGGATCTTCTTAGGACACTTGTGCTTGTAGACAATGTAAGTAATTGATAACTTAGCAGTTTTCAAGCCTGACGTCTCATATTACTTTCACTTCCACCCATTTTGTCAGATGTTTAATAGCAATAATGATATATTTGTTGCCAAAGCTACTCATGGGCAAGGGATTGACAACATCAATCAGTACTTTATACCAGGCAATAAAGTTTGATAAATGATATTTCACATCTGACTTAATAGGACTTGATATTTGGCATGAATGGCATTTTTTGATTACATCTTGAATACAAATTCCATGGAAACCCAATAGTAATATGATCAAATTAATTCTAATGTCTTGGTCAATCCTCCATGTCCAACGGCCTTGTGGGCCTGTTTGATAATATCCATCCTTTCAGAAGGCTTCATAAAATTTTACGCTGTGCATCCCAAATCAAGTTTGTATAAGACTGTATCCTAATAAACATTGTCTTTTATTGCTCTTTTGATAGCCTTTTTTACTTCAGATGTCTTTTCTTTGTACTTCCATTTAAACATTTTTTACATAGAGTTTTCACCCAAATAGCTCAGAATAGCCACAATCGGAAGTCACAATATTCTATATACATTCTGGTGGGCAGCTCCAGCTTTATGAATAGTATTATAATTGTACACCTGTAATTTCAAGCCCACTAGGCTAAACAACCCTCAGGCTCCTTTAGGTTGTGGAGTTAACGTAAAGAGCTGTGGTCCATTACCACTTTTAATTTGGTGCCATGAATGTACACCCAAAATTGCTTACAAGTGTAGATCACAGCCAAGCACACACGTTCAGTCACGGTATAATTACACTCATGATTGTTAAGCATTCTGCCACAATAAGTGATTGGATGCTACTCCCCATCATCCCCTATCTGAGATAACACGCCCCAATTTCTGTCAATGCGGCGTCAGTTTGTACAATGAATTGCTTAATAAAATATGGATATTAGAGGTCAGGAGCCATGCTCAGCGTGGTCTTCAGCGCCTCAAATGCCTTATGACATTTGGCTTCCCAAAAGAAATGAACTATTTTCACAGAAAGTGGAATAAGGGCTTGTTAATCATAAAAACCTTAAAATATCTTTGATAATATCCCACCATGCTTAGGAACACTTGGAGACTCTCTCATACTCATCAGAGCTAGCATGTTGTTTATTACGTCCTCTTTTGAAGTTAAGGTCACAAGCCTTCAGTATCAATGACTAATCTTAGATAATCCAACTGCTCTTTGTGGAATTAAAATTTTTGGTGCTTATCTTTAGGTTGTCCTTCAATAATTGTTTTACACTTGTTCAAGGTGGTCCAGGAGTCTGAAAATTTCTGAGAGAAGACACTAATATCATCCAGGTACACCATTACACAGATTAATTTAAGATCCCCCAAAATGGTATCCATTGTACGCTGAAAGGGCACTGGCACATTTCATAGCCCTTGGCCATGTACATAGGTTGAATTAGACCTTGCGTCATGATAATTGCGCACTTCTCCTGATCCTCTCTAGAAATTCGATTTGCCAGTATCCAGAGATAAGATCCATCTTAGAAAAGTACTTAGCACCTCCCAAACAGCCTAGAGCAAAATTGATTATGAGCAACGAATACAAATCCTTCTTTGTATTGGCGTTTAGGAAACGAAAATCATTTACAACGTGATTTCTGCTATATTTTTTCTTCATGATTAACACTGGGATGTCCCACAGGCTTTTTGAAGGCACAATAATTCCGCTCCTCATTAATTGGACAACACTTCCCTGTCTACTTCATTGCTAGCTCAGGAACTCCTGATTGGCCTCTTAATGGGCGCGTGGTCCCATTATTGACTAAATTTTATACTTCTTTCACATAACCTAGATTCTGGTCAACCTTCACTTAAATTTCTGAGTATCCAAATAATTTCAGGGCTTCATCCTTTTGTTGCTCCAAATATCCAGTATGCATTTACTGGGAAATTACATCATGTGCCCCTATGCCCTCAATAGGTAATTCAAACTCAAATAATTCAATGAATCTGCCAGACGATGATAATTTGTCCTATGGAACCAGATGCGCAAAGGCGACCACTCAATAATTTTTTGACCTTTATATCTTGGGTGATTAAATTAGCCAATATGACGTCAGTTTTGCCGTGCCCTGGCCAAGTATTCCAGGTGCTACACTGTATTTCATATAATAATGATTCCAAAGTGGTACAAAATCCCTTATAATCCTTCTGAGATGTCCAGTGTAGTCACAGTACTCATAACCAGTTGATGGCTTGGAGCTGTCATTGCGTCCTTTTCACACTTAATGGTTTCCCTCAGTTTTCAATTATGGCGTTCAACGATGGTCATCTTTGATTTCTCCTATGATTGTATCCAATTGATATTATCCCATTGGCATAAGATATATTTAAAATTTTGACAATGGCTGGAGGGCTTAGTATTAGTGTGACAGTAATAAAAAGGGAGTGTTTGTCCCAATATCATCAGGGTGTATTCTTAAAATTGCACGAATTTATAGGTCCTTAAAAAGCTGGTTTTGATTAATATATCATAATTGGCGTTTAGAAGCACTATTGCAGGTGCTGCTTCTACCAGCACACCAAAGCGCAGTGGTAAGGTGCTGTAAGCTTCTTCACACTTAGTGGTATCAAGGCCTCTTGTCCCATATTTTTGATGGTATTCATTGTCAGGAGCAATTTTTAACTTGTTGACCAGCTTATTGAAGACATTATACACAGGCGCTCCGCTATTAATAATAGCTATAACTTTGATTCTGTTGACTAGAATATCAACGTAAGTGCACTAAGAGTAATAAGAATCACTAGAATTAACTAAATGGATATGAGAGGAATCAAAAGAACTAAGAGTTTGTTTCAAAGTATTTCTGATAGTAGGACATTCAGTGATGTCTAAGTCAATAGGCATGGCTATGTTTACCTCCTTCAAACTTGGGGTATCTGCTGTATGACTCAGCCCTTCATCTGGTATATATTCTCATTTATTTACTCTAAATACGGCTTAATGACTACTTCAGTTGCTTCAGATAGATTGACCTTCTTCTGAGAGCGGGTCACCTCATGTACATTTATGGAGCCTTCTTTGCCAGCATACTCTTTTTGATCAGTGTTTGGTGTTTCTGGCACAATAGAGCGTCCTGTTTCATATTGTACTTTCTCTTTTCCCTCCTTCTGCGAGTTTACTAAGAGAATGAGATTGCGCTATGTTGGCGGCATCTGGAGGCATAGTGATCTTTATAATTGAAATTAAAACAAGTGATTTCGCTTAGAGGTGGATTGCCTTGGCATTTCCAGGCTGCCCATTTTTAACAGGTGTAACACTGAGAATTTTCTTATTTTTAATGGGTCTTCCTGCATGTGCGGCAGGCCCTGATTTGTATTAAGTATTGAAAGGCCTTAATTTTGTGAGAATCAGTATAGATATTCGACCAATTCAGATGTCATGTGTTTTTAAATGAAGGCAAGCAATAAAGTATTCATCAAATTTCGATGGGGTTGCACTGAATGTTAAAATGTAACCTTAGCATTAACATTTATAATGGTTTTTGCGCTTAAGAGTACTTGAGCTTTGCAATAGAATTGATCCACAAATTCAACAATTAGTTTATCTTTCTTAAAGCCATAAACATGAATTTAAACTTTATTATTGAGATTCTTTCTAGCATTCTAAATTTGCAAAGTACGGCCTCTTTAATTTCAGCATAAGTAAATTTTAATTCATGTGTGGCATAATTAGTTTAATATCCTGACATCTAAGCAGTTGATAGTATTAGCTGCTTTGTTGCGATCTCTGGACCCATACATGGCCATTTCAGATCTTTTAATGAAATTTATAATGCTGCCGTTTCTATCAAAAGCTGACAGGTTTGAAAGTTATAATTATCATTCTCCCAACCCATGGTGAAAACAATTGTTCTTTACTGGATAGAACCAGGTGTCTGAGGGCGCTGAGTCACTTCACCATGGTTAGAGTAACTTGGGTTGGCCAAAGCAACCAACCTATGTTACATTTACAAACTTGCTTGGAATCAACTTTAGTATTGACCTATGATAATTCATCCTCATGATATTCAGAGGCATTAAAATCAGTAGAATCGCTTTAACGCTGGCTTTAACCATTTTCCTAATCCTTAATTTTATGATCAACGTTTAATTCATAGTTCACATGGCTCTGATCTTTTCTAAATTCAATACTGCGATTTCCTTATTCAGATTAGTCACTTTCAATTGATTAAAGGAATCACTAGATCCTTTCTATCTGATTAGTTTCCTTAAACTATTCACTTCTCCATGTAGATTATTATTTGCCTCCTTGATAAAGTAAATTTTGAGTAAAATTTTTAAATTTGATGACTCATCATGTCTCTTTGAGTCATAAATTTTCTCAAATACAGTCTTGAAAATTTGATATAGGCTGAAGTTGCTCCACATCTCTCCACGTTCACCATCTGCCATACCAGCCATGAGCGCCGCTGCCAAAGTTTTGGATTACTACAGATGTTTTGTTCTTCATCTGGGATTAATGTCAGAGTTATAAACGCCTATTGTATGAGGACAATATAACAGATGGTAATAGTTTTTAAGATTTAAACTCCTTAAAAATAAGACTAGGTGCTGTTTTTCCCGTCAATTTACTTGTACAATGGCTTCCTGTTCTGATCTTTCTTATCATAAATAATTTCTTGACTTAATACAACTGAGAGGCATTATTTGTATAATAGCTTATAAAACAAATTACCAAAGAATTGTTTTGCTAAAGATTGTTTTTATTGCATAAAAGCAGAGAACTAAACTTTTTTCCCATTGCAATCACTAATTGCAAACAATTTGATTCAAGGAAGTTAAAGTTTGATAATCCACATGGGGGAATAAATACGCGTCCAATGCTGGGTAAGAGGTGGTAAAGCGTGGTGATGGGCACAGGTTTGGTGTTTGCACCGCCTAAAGATAGAAAACGCCTTGGAGACACTGGTGACCCTGATAAAAACAAAAAACTGTGGTGAGTATTCTGCCAGAAATTTTGGAATGACAAGTTAAGTGCAACCAGTACATTAAACTCCGTATTCACAGCCACTGTCATCAGTGAAAATTGGGGTCCAAGTCCTTCTAAACATAAATTTAACAGCTATTTAGGAGAAGTTCTTTGGGGACATATGCACCCACTTCCCAGAAGTTGTGTATGTTCACTGCACTCAATGACTTGCATATGGTTAGACCTCAGGTTTGAGACAAAAAAAGCAGCAGATGCAACTGCACTGGCGCACGTGGTTGTCAATCTCCCAGATGGTCAACGGGTGGTTGAAACAAAGTTCATACGCTGGAAAAATCACACCAAGTTTTTGTCACATCTGATTTTCTTTCCATGACGATTAAGTGTGAAGTCCTTGAGAGTCATCTCAAAGAAGGACCTCAAAGCTATGGGAAATTGCTCCTTTGAAATGAAACTTTTTTTCTTATGATTAAACTCAGCACAGATAGGGCTATTGCAGTGATCATCCCAACTTTGATGTATCTGAAGACCTAACTCAGATTCCACAAACTGCTACTCTCACAATCAATGCGCAACAGACTCAACCATTTCATATTACAGTTGACAGCGCACCGCCCATATACGCTCAATGTTGGGCGTTTGGTAACAAGTCTCATACTTGCACCATCAGAGAGGAAAATATCCCAAATGAGGCTTCTTGGAAGCAATGGGAGCTGGCCAATGTGAGCTTACATTAAACTTTAATGTCGCCTTTCATGGGGCAACCAGGGGTGATATATCCAGGTATAACCTGTCCCCACAAGAACATTAAGCCAAACACCATCTCTGACCACAGGCTAAGGCAGTGGCCATGGCAGCCTCCACATTCCCCCTGCTCAGACTCAAGCTGACCAGGCTGAGTTATTTCTTTGGTGAAATTCCAAATTCTCATCCAATAAGATTGGAGGACCCAGCCCTTTTACCAGTAAAATGTCCTTGGTACATACCCACAAGATTCCTGCACAACAAACGCAAAAAGATTTTCCAAATACAAAATTAAGCGAGTTTTTTGGGGAATAATTATTGGACATTCTTGATGGTGCACCACAATCTCCAGTAACTCAAAAAATCGTAAAAATTATAAAACCCAAACAAAAAACCAAAACCGTGGCTAAAGCCATCCTCAACCCTGATATATATATGCCTAACAATATGCATCCTCAAACACTTGCGGCCAAAAAGAAGGATGAGCTTTCATGCCAGCAAGGAGCGCCAGAGCCTGAGGGGCCCTCCTCTCACTTCTAAGGAGTGATGGGTTATCCTTCACAATAGGGACGTTGAACATTACTGGACTCAAGGCCTCTCCATCCCAGGGTACAAAACTGAGTTTCCTAAAAAATAATTTACCTGTGGACACCCTGGAAATTAAGGAAACCCACTATCTGAAAGGTGCCAAGGACACATGGGCAACCATGCTCCTCCCCTCCCAATCCTTTTGGGCACTGCACTGTGGGGTGCTGGTATGGGAAAACTGAAATTTTGAATTTTCTAGAAAAAAACAAACCATCTTGATGGACGTGTGCTCATTGTGACCTTTTTCATGGGATGCTGGAGTACGCAAAAATTAACACCTATTCCCCAACCTGTGTTTTAGCTTGACAGAAATTCCTCTTGGACGTGGCCTCTCTTCCCTCCCCCTTCAAATCCTTTGTGGTTGGCGACCTAAACTGTTGGGAAAACCTAACCACTGACCACTGGCCTTCCGCATCTACCCCACTTCAGGGGCACATTAAATTTTAAGTTATTAAAGCCACCTTTGACCTTTTTAATACCATTCCCAAGCAAGCGCCATTACTACCCAACATGTCACGTCCCCATGTGCATAATATGCAGCTGGTGTCTATGTCCCACATAGATTTTGTCTTGCCCCACTGATTTTTTCCTCCCAGATTTCACAATTCAAAATGATGAAAATAGATTTCTCTAACCACAAGATGGTATCAGCGTTATTTACTCTGTCAAGCCTGGTTCCACAATCATCTAAATGACTTACATCTTCGCCCCGCCAATCTCATGTTACCCACATTTTTAAGTTGGATGGACACCGCCACTGCAACACAAAAGTTATCAACTCCTTTCTGTGCAGATCCCCTGTCAACCTGGTCAATATCTAAAGCAGCCACAATTTCCCAAGCATGCCACATCTCATCATAAAGCTCTCAGGCTGCCATGGCAGTTATTAAACGCGCCCTGGCGGAGGTGGACCACCTGGAGAATAATGTCCCCAGGGCAGGGTACAGCCCTACAGGGGACATAAATGAAATGAAGTATCAGCTAATTTTAACGCGCTGATCAGACAACAGAAACATCGCGTTTGTGAGAAATATAAAACAAAAAATATCACCATGGGCAAAAAATGCTCCACATACCTTTTCCGCCGATTTTCTTCCCTGTGCCAAAACTTGGCCTGCACACAGGTAAGGCGCTCAGACAGATCCATCTCAGAAACACTGGCTTTAGTATCTACTAACTTTTAAAAATATTACTCTAAGTTATACAGGGCTGAATCAGTCAATTGAAATGATATCAATGACCTTCTCACTGATGCACACATCTGCATCATTTACTGATATCCAGAGCACAAATTTAAATAATTTGCAATAAACCCTGTTATGCAGTTTGAGGTGTACCAAACAGGAAGAGCCCAAATCCAGATGGGATTCCCTATGAGTTTTTAAAAGATATTTAATTATCTATCCCCCTAATGCTAGCCTTAATAAACAAATGTTTCTAGAGGAACGTCTCCTTCCAGGGGCTAAGGGGAATACAAGGTAACGTTGTTTAAGAAGCGGGATGAGCTAAACTTTGGCAAACTGGCTCCCTATTTCCCTCACTAACCAGTAATATTTCAGTAAATAAAATAATGACTAACTTCATAGGGGTCATTGCCTGAAGTAATATCCCCTGAGCAATCTGGCTTTATTCCCAAAAGGTTGATCAGGGACAATATACACACCGTGACCAATGTCTGCCAATCCCCAGATACTGTTGCACATGTGTTCTTAGACTAACAATAAGCTTATGATAAGGTCAGATGGGACTACCTTAGGGCTTTCCTTCTCCAGTTCAACCTCCCCAACAGTTTTTCAGTTGGGCAATGATGCTCACTGAATCAGCCATAATGGCAGTATAGGGACCAGGTTTCTTCACTAATACAATTCACCCGCAAAGGGGTCTTTGTCAAGGGGACCCTTTGAGCTACGTTATACAACTTCAGCCTCAACCCTCTTCTCCATAGTTTAATTGCACGCCAGACTGGTGTCCATGTGCAAGGCCAAGCACCAGTTAAGATGCTTGAATTTGCAGATGATAGTGAAGTCAGGGTGTCTAGCAACCATGATGCACGTGCATTGAATTCCACTATCTGGTGGTACTCCAGGGTCAGTAATGCTGCCTTCATTGCATCTGAAACCAAAATCTTTATCCTTGGTAAATACTGAGATCTTCGGTCTCTTACATCCCTCAATCATAGCAATCCAGCTTCTCAGTCCCTTATCAGATTACCCAGACAGTCACCCCAATTCACTTTTCTTGTGCTCCCTTTTGTGTCTAGACCTACTGAGGGCCTGGTGCGCCATCTGGGATATGGATGGAGGTGGGTGGATAAGCTAATTCAATAATGGAGCACCACATATTAGTCAACGTTACAGAGCGTATCACGTCCTTAAGGGATAAACAAATCAGCCTGACAGGTAGAGTAGTTCTTGCCAACTCTATGCTACTGTCATAAGTATTGCTTGCAGCACATGACATCGCCTTCTCCCCATCCTTCTTTGCTTCTTTATATGCCCTTATACAAGGGTGGTTTTGGATAGGTCGCCCTACCCTGTGAGACTGTAAGTCCTTTTTGGATTACGCCAAAGTGGGGGAATGGGCCTGCTTAACTACGTGGACCAGGCATTTAGGATTCTGGTTAAAAGGGATTGCTTCAGTAACCAGCCCCACACTACCAACCCAACACTGGTTGCATGCGGCATGGTCCAACTTTGCCCAAGCCCAAGGCATCTGCAATCCCATCTACTCCAACTCTCTTCTTACATATATGGCCTTCCACTCATCTGCCGCAGGCCCACATGGGACCCAACCCACTTTAAAAGGATCCTCCTTAGTATGCGGAGTTCAGAAGTGAGGATAAGCATCAGTGGCCATACTTTGCAAAGAATCATCTTACTCATTGTTAGAATCTGGTGGTTGATTCAAAAATAACCATTCAACAAACAACATAATGGGTCAAATATCCTCCTAATGCTCGAGCTAAACTCTGATTAAAGCCTACTACAATAACACAGCTTGGACTGATTATTGCAACATGGATTTAATTATATTATTAAAAGCTTGGGCTGAATAACTCGTACTTTTAGACCAATATTCTCTGAAATAACACGGCTTGGGCTGATTATTGTTTGTCAATTTAATTATCAAAAGCTTGGGCCAAATATAATTGCACATCTGGGTTGACTTTCTCTGCAGATACTCAGCTCAGGCTGTTTAACTCGATGCAAATCAATTCAATTATTCTGTTGGTAGCTTGGGCCAATTACACTCACACAGTTGGGCTATTATTTCTGTACCAAACCTCAACAACTAGTACCAATTAATCAGGATCAATATTAAGAAATTAGCATGAGAAATCATTTTAGGATTGACCTGCAGATAACGTCTACAAATCAAATGAAAGATAAAGCCAAAAAAACATAATTAGCACAATAGCACTTGCACATGGACCTCACAAATGGGAGTACCTAGTTGTAAGTCTCGGGGAACGTCCTTTGGCTCCCAATCGGGCCATCTTCCCATCCCCAAATAAAAAGACACCGAAGAGGATGGTGGTACCCCAATCACTCAGGGCGACCTCACTCACGTAGTAGATGAGCGATGGGTAACAGCTCGTCCGCTTCAGATCCCACCCCCAATACCCACACTTACCTCAGCAGAACTGTTGTGGGGAATTAGTGAAATCTGTGCAAGTTTATCAATTTGAAATTGGTTGGATCTAATTCGGTTGGCAATCTGGCTGATGCGCAAATTCAAATGTCTGTAAAAGCATGAAGGATGAGATATTGGCTGGATCGCCCAATGGTTCCAATTCAAACTCCAGACCAGTTGAAAAAAATTGGGTGATATTGACATAAGTTCAAAGCCCTCAGATTGTAATTTGGGTGCTGCACCTGATGTGCTGCTTTTGACTGAACAAACAGCCAAACAACCAAGCGTGGGTGGGTTGGCCATCCCAAACCTGTTCCCAATCAAATGGACCCATCCCTATAAGGGATAGCCTTGGGGGATTCCCATTGTCTGTTGGGCTAAACGCCGTCGTGCTAATTGTCAGAAATGTAGTCAAGCCCTAGTTTGGACGTTTGAGGTCAAACTGACAGAGACTCGGCCCGCTGCCAAATTTTGTGGTGTCAGTTCCCAAAGAATAAACCCCCCATTCCTGAACAATTTGCCGGTTAGGCCAAATTTGTGGGTCCCAACTCCATCCTGCCACTACCCAATTGACCACTATTTAATCAGTTGCATGGCACTGAAAAAACTGTTGGTCAATCTTCTTACTTTCCTTTCCCAATGAGATTTTTCCAAAACAAATTTTAATATTTATTTATTTTCTGTTTTGACCGCATCCCAGATGGCTTTTCCCTGGTGGTCCATCACCCCACACTCCAGGTGGGCTTTACCAAATTCTTTTGGTCACTATGGCTCCCTCTATCACTGATTGGGCCCAGCGAGTCTGATACTTTTGATCCTATAACCCCGCTCTTGTTAATTTTTGACACCAATACATGGGGATCTTATGGCCTTATGTACAACAATGGAAAAAGAGAATCCATCTCCACATCGCCCCTGATGAGCTGGCCGCTCAAGCTGAGAATCTCATCAATACTATCCTGGCAATCCCACCTCATGCAGTGAGAATCATTGAGTTGGGAATGGGTTCAGTGTGGTTTGACGTTGGGATACTCCTTACCCTGTTGTTACGCCACCACTTCGTGGTATCACATTTTCTGGATCCATATCAAGTCATACGGTTGGCAATGCCTCTGGCATTCTGGCTTGCTTTTTGGGTGCTCACGCATCCTGACTGGCAGGCTGGTCTAAACTTCTTCTGCCGTTTCCATGACATAATTGACCAACCATTACTTCCAGCCACTTTCACCTTGGTTTTCAAATTGGGCGCTGCAGTGGTTACCCTCTACCAGATGAACGTACAATCAGTTGTGTGTTGTTTGTTGTTCATATGGTCACTTTCCAACTTTGGGAGAAGCATCCACTCTATTTTAGGAAACTTCCTTCAAGCCACCCAATAGGTGCAGACTGCATCTTCTCATACTTCCTTTGGCCTGGGGAAAGGATCAAGTATCCCCTCCCAAGAGATCGCCAATCAGGTTCTTGACGCTCTCGCCAAAGTACAAATGAGGATGACAATTGCACTCAATAATGCTTCAGTGATATCTCATGCCCAACAAGGTCTTGCGTTGTTGGACGTTGTGGATGGAGATGCCCGCCGTTGGGTGAGAAGTTTTTTGCATTCTTCCTCACAAAAGAAGACCCTATCCCCCTGATGGCTGCTGTATCAGCTGCTTTAAAACCCCATGTGTCCCAATCAGACCACTTACTCAGACTACTCCTAACCATGTCTGAAGCCCCTAGTTTGGCTTCTCTGATTTCCACCTTTTGTGAGCTGGCTTCCACGGTGGACCTATCTACCAATATTCTTCAGGCAGTCTTTAGAGCGAAGTTGAATTCAGTTTCTGCTTATCACATAGCCTGGTCTACCTACCAGGAATCAGTAGATCAAATATGTGCCACTGCAACTACTATCAAAGCATTACCTTGCCACGCTTCCCCGCATCAGGGGGGAACTTTATGATAGGATTTTCTAACTAAGACATAGACGATGCGCCTGATGCCAGAATAGCTGTTGAAGTGGGTCCCCACCCCGCCATAACCCCGAGTCCAAATTGCCATTTCTGGAGTCAACTAAGAATGATTCTGTTCAAGCCCAGACAGAAGAAATGATTTCTCCCACACTTTTACTCCCAATTTTCGCCCCAGCTAAAAACCCTGACCCTGGGCATGACATACTCATTATCTCTTCAGTTGTCCTTGAGTTGGTCAAATCTCCAAATAAATAGAATTCCGCTTATTTCTTTGTCCCTATGAAAGTCATTATTTGTCTGCATCATGTCTCCTTCAAAGCTCTGGTGGATACCGGAGCAGCGGGGAACTTCATGAGTATAGAGTTGGCACAGCAATTAAAATTGGAAATGGATGTGGGCGCCTCAGTAATGGTGGCCTCATCTGCTTACCAGTCTTTGTATGTCGTTCGCTGGCTGATACACTTCTCAATCCACCAATATAACTTCTGCGATCATTTTTTGGCCATGCCAAACCTGGTATTCCTGGTGATCTTGGGTGTGGGATGGTGGCGTCGGCAACATGTGAAGATTCATTTAAAGTCTAATGCATCGTCGTTTACCAATAATTATTAAGAGGGAGAGTTCCCTTTGATCAACACCCTCAAAAAATACAAGGAACCAGCTCTATAACTACTTTAGTTACTTCCGCGGGCATTTCAGCTGATTTTCCTAAAAGCTTAATGCAATACCAGGGAATCTTCGACATGGAAAAAGTAGACCATCTGCCAAAACATTCCAGGTATGATTGTGGATTCCGGACAACCATGGAATTGGTGAACATCAACTGTCCAATGTATCCTCACACAGCGGAGGAAGAGGTTGCACTCAATACCTGATTGGTTGATATGTTAAAAAAAGGCTGGTTGTTCAAAGAAACCTCTCCCATTGCCTCCCCTATTGTATTTGCAAGAAAATCGGATGGATCACTCTGTCCTTGAGTAGATTATGGTCACCTGAACAAAATATCAGTTACAGATCCCTACCCATTGCCTTTAGAGCAGACATTCAGTCAGGCGATTGCCAAATCCTGTGTTTTTTCGAAACTGGATCTGATGAACGCTTTCAACCAAATTTGGGTGATGGAAGGACAGGAATGGTTGACCACAATCTGGACGAGGCGAGGCATTTTTCAATTTCGTTTAATGCCCTTTGGGTTGAAAAATGCTCCTGCTACGTATTAATGAATAATTGACAACACGTTAGGGGATCTCCAGTTCTCTTGTGCTATTGCATACATCAATGATATCCTTGTCTATTCCCCAACCCCCAAACAACATGCTATCAACTTGGAAGTGGTGGTGTCCACTCTGCATAAAGCAGGGTTGTTCTTCAAAGCTTCCAAGTGCGAGATTTATAAAGAAGAGGTTACATTTTCGGAAACCTAGTTCTTAAAGAAGGTGTCACTATCCCTCCCAACAAATTATATGTGATCCAAGAATGGACAACTCTGACTACACAGAAGCAACTTCAGAGTTTCTTAGGAACTATCATTTTTTTAAAAATTTTCCCCCCACTTTCTCAGTTGGCCGCCCCACTCCATCCCCTCACTGGGAAAAATGTACCATTTTGTTGGACCCCCAAATGCCAGCAGGCTTTTGAATCAATCAAAGAGGTGTTAGTGTCTCCTCCCATTTTTAAAACATGCTGACCCCACCAAACCATATATCGTCACATGTGATGCTTCGTTGGTAGCAGTGGGCGCGGTGCTGTTTCAGGACCATGACGGTCTTGAACATCTGGTCACTTATTTTTCCCAAAAATTCACTACTACGGAGCAGTCTTGGGCCATTTATGACAAGGAACTGGCGGCTGTTGCATGGGCTTTAACTCATTGGCAATACCTGTTACAGGGTGCCTGTCACAAGCTAAAGTTCGCATGTATCACCAGGCTCTCTTGTATTTCCGCAAACCTCAAAAATTGGCGCACCAGCAGGCCTGAACCTATTGGGACCTGTACAGTTTCAACTTCAAATATGAATTTGTCAAAGGTGCGCTCAATGTCCTTCCTGACTTCTTAAGCTGTAGCCCTGCTCACTGTCCCTTGGAATCTGAGTAAGTTGATCTCATTACTGTGATTTCTGCCACTCAGATTCTGTCAATTGTTCCCTCCATTGTTTCCTCTACCGCGCTGTCTCCTGATGAACCATTATTGGCCCAAGTGTTGGCCGCTCAAACGGCCTGCCCTGAGGGCATGGAGTTGGTCGAGCAGTTGACTCACTCAAGTCCCAAACACTCCCTATATTCCTTAGAAGAGGGGCTCATTTACTTCCATTCTCATGTGTAGGTTCCCCCTTTGCCTGAAAGTATTCCGCCACACCATGATCCTCCCACAGTTGGACACCCCAGTAACAAGAAATGCATTGATCTGATCAAGCGAACCTTCAATTGGGCAGGACTGACCAAAGAGGTTCCAGCTTGGATTGCCAATTGTGTTACCTGTGCTAGGGCCAAGTTGGATCGCCCTGGTAAGAATGTCCTCCTACACCCTTTACAGCAGGCGGAAGGTCTGTGGACCTTGGTATCCATAGATTTTATTTTCGATCTCCCCTGTTCTAATGGGTTCTCAGTGATAATGGTGGTGGTAGATCGCTTTACAAAATTTTCCCTTTTTATCCCTTACACTTCTGTGATTATGTCAGAAGAAACTGCCCATCTTTTTATACGACATGTGTTTTTGATGTTTGGCCTTCCCCAGGAAATTTATTATTGACTGGGGTACTCAGTTTATTGCATGTTTTTGGAATGAACTCCTATAAATCCAGAAGATAACCCCCTGTCAATCCACGGCGTATTACCCCCAGTCTGACGGTCAGACTGAGCGGGTTAATCAAGTCCTCAAACAGTACCTGCGTTGCTATGCCACAGCAGCGCAGGATAATTGATCCGGTGACAGGCCTCTCACTCAATTTGCATATAATAATGGGATCCACGCATCTACGGGGTTTTCACCATATGAAGCAATGTTGGTCTATAACCCATCATTTTCAGTCGGAGCATGCTTGCGACCTGAAGTTCAAGCTGCCGTGGACCATGCTGCCCATATCTGATTGACTCAAGCTTTAGTGTGGGAACACCTTACCAAAGCCATCAATGACTACAAGCGGTTTGTGGATCGTAAGCACCTTCTGGGTCACGATTTTATGGTGGGTTCCTAGTCATGCTTGATACCCATCATTTGTGAATTCAAACCCTTTCTGCAAGTTCGCCAGTAAATGCTCAGGCCCCATTTAGTGGGGGAGGTATTGGGTAATGGGGCGTTCTGACTGAAGCTTCCCACGCATTGGAAGCAGCACCCAGCTTTCCATGTTTCCCAATTGTTGCCCTTCAAGGGTGTAATTCCCACGGACCTGGATTTGATTGTCGTCATTAGTGAGGAAGAGGCTGAGGTAGAGGCTATCTTGGCATCTCACAAGTTGTGGCATTCAGTTCAATATCTCGTGGCCTGGAAAGGATACCCAGCCTACAAAAATAGTTGGGTCAAGGTGCACAATTGCGTGAATTGCATGTCCCTGGTTGAAGCCTTCCACGCATCCCACCCTGAGGCTCCCCATCCCCCTCAGAAAATCGTGACGATTATGGCTATCAAGCTACCTAAAGCACACAAGAATGTAGCTCTGGCGCAATTTCCTTGTGAGGGTGCCATTCCTTTGGAAAAAGGAAAGGGTAATGTAAGTCTAGGGGAACGTCCTTTGGCTCTCAATTTGGCCATCTTCCCATTCCCAAATAAAAAGACACCAAAGAGGATGGCGGTACCCCTCATCACTCAGGGCGACCACACTCACGTAGTAGATGAGTGATGGGTAACAGCTCGTCTGCTTCAGATCCCACCCCCAATACCCACAATTACCTCAGCAGAACTGTTGCGAGGAATTAGCGAAATCTGTGCTGAGTTTATCAATTTGAAATTGGTCAGATCCAATTTGGTTGGCAATCTGGCTGATGCGCAAAATTTAAATGGCTGTAAAAGCATGAAGGATGAGATATTGACTGGATCGCCCAATGGTTCCAATTAAGCTCCAGACCAGTTGAACAAATATTGAGTGCTATCTATGTAAGTTTGAAGCCCTTGGATAGTAATTTGGGCGCTGCGCCTGATGTGCTGCTTTTGACTAAACAAACGGTTAAATGACTGAGTGCGGGCGGGTTGGCCATCCCAAACCCATTCCCAACCAAATGGACCCATCCCTATAAGGGATGGCCTTGGGGGATTCCCGTCGCCTGTTGGTCTAAACGCCGTCATTCTAATTGTTGGAAACGTAGTTGAGCCCTGGTTGGACGTTTGAGGTCAAACTGACAGAGACTCAGCCCACCGCCAAATTTTGCAATGTTGGTTCCCAAAGAATAAACCCCCCATTCCTGAACATTTTCTGGTTATGCCAAATTTGTGGGTCCCAACCCCATCCTGTCACTACCCAATTGACCACTATTTAATCAGTTGCATGGCACTGAGAAAATTGTTGGTTGATTTTTCTTACTTTCCTTTCCCAATGAGTTTTTTAAAATAAATTTTAATATTTATTTATTTTCTGTTTTGACCGCATCCCAGATGGCTTTTCCCTGGTGGTCCATCACCCCACACTCCAGGTGGGCTTTACCAAATTCTTTTGGTCACTATGGCTCTCTCTATCACCGATTGGGCCCAATGAGTCTGATACTTTTGGTCCTATAACCCCACTCTTGTTAATTTTTGACACCAATACATGGGGATCTTATAGCCCTATGTACAACAATGGAAAGAGAGAATCCATCTTTACATCGCCCCTGATGAGCTGGCTGCTCAAGCTGAGAATCTCATCAATACTATCCTGGCAATCCCACCCCATGCAGTGAGAATCACTGAGCCAGGAATGGGTTCAGTGTGGTTTGCCTTTGGGATACTCCTTACCCTATTGTTACACCACCACTTCGTGGTATCCCATTTTCTGGCTCCATATCAAGTCATACAGTCGGTAATGCCTCTGGCATTCTGGCTTCCTTTTTGGGTGCTCACGCATCCTGACTGGCAGGCTGCTCTAAACTTCTTCTGCCGTCTCCATGACACTAGTGCTATTGAGAGGAACAGCTGACTTCCTGATTAGGGAGACATTTTTGTCAGTTGTATGGTGAAAATATGATTGAGCTGGATCAGTTTCTGCCTTGGGGAAAATTTTGTATGTTGATATGCATAATTAGGACAATAGCACTTGCACATAGACTGCTAAATGGGAGTACCTAGTGCTATAAAGAGAGGCCTGCTGACAACCCAATTAAGGGTATGTCATTTATATAAATCGACCAAAAAATCTCCAAGAATTTGTATTTCATTAAAAGTATGATAGAAACTCTTCTCAAGATGATCCTAGGACTATTTTGCACGCTCATTGTTGTAATTTTTGTCCCTTAAATTCTCCCAAATATTAGAGTATCTTGCCCCCAATAAACCTAGCAATAGGTCATAGTCATATCAGTTCAAGGGCTCAACTGAGTTGGAAAATAATCTGTGAGATTACATGCTTGAACGTGGCCAGGAGATGCCCTAGAGGTATAAATACCTGCTCCTGGCCTAATGAATAATTATAATAAGAATATAGTATAATAGAGATCTAATTTACCTAATCCTCTTTCCAGTTTTTATCCCAAGTTTTTTTGGAGAGCGTTGACAAGCTGGGATCTTGAGATCCACAGCTTGCAACTTTGCCTGCCTCAGTTGAAGTTCCTAATTACAGAGGGAAAATCAAGCCCAAAATCGTCCAGAAGAGTTGGGGCTATTTGAGGATGCCTCATGAGGTTCCAAATGGTCAAAATACCGTAAGCCACTGGAAAAATCAAGTATCCTTTTGCTGAACTTCAATCAAAATTAAGCATACAGGAATTAATAATCAATCTAGCAATCCTCATATTTTCACAACTGGTGCTCACTCAAAAATTGGTGACACTCTCTGAGATGTTTTCACATAACTAATTGCTGTCAGATTCATCCTGAAAAGAAAGTGACAACAAGTTGGAAACTATTGACAAGAAAATCTCAGACTATTTTATTACCAGCTGCCAAGGCTATGAAGTGGGTACCTCCTACTCCCTGGATCTTATCACAGTGAGGGGAGCGCATGCAGATACAACAATCCTGACTCCAGATACTTCCCAACAGGAAAGAGGGCCGATTATGAACAATGATACATCAAGACATTCAAGAAAAAGCTTTCTCTGCAAGTTTGACAACCCTAACTGGCTCGAGTCCATTCCTAAAAAGGCTCAATAAAATGGCATTTAAAAAAAGAGAAAAAAAAGTAAAAAAAGGAAAAAACATGTAAAATATTAGCATTGCAATACAAAATAAAAAAATCATAAATAAAATAAGAAAAGAAAAAATAATAAAATAAAAAAGTATATAAATAAAAATAACAAATATATATATCACAACTAACTACTTTTTAATTCACACTTGAAAATGGGAGGAGGATTTTACTCCAGAATTGTTGGTAGTCCAGGCCAATTATAACAATATGAGGAGATAACTCCAGACGCATCAGCTGTATGGGCATGAAAATTAACAATAAGAAATTTAAACTCTAGATTTGTTGGCCGGTGGCCTAAATTAAAATGACAAAGAATAATGAAGGCCATTCAGAAATCTTAGGGCTTATATTTGAGTCAAGTGAGGGGATATGTTAGATTCTGGCAGTTATCTCAAATTTAAATCATTCACCAACCAACAGATTGGGCCAATTATCCTCCTAATGCTCAAGCTTTACTCTAATTAAAGCCTATTACAATAACATTGCTTGGGCCAGTTATTGCAACATGGATTTAATTATATTATCAAAAGCTTGGGCTGAATAACTCGTACATTTAGGCTAATATTCTCTGAAATAACACGGCTTGGGCTTATTATTGTAACGTCAATTTAATTATAAAAAGCTTGGGCCAAATACAATTCCACATTAGGTTGATCTTCTCTGCAACTACTTGCTCAGTATAATTAACTCAATGTCAAATCAGAACAATTATCAAATTGGTAGCTTGGGTCAAGTACACTTGCACAGTTAGCCTATTATTGCTGTACCAAACCTTAGCAACTAGTCTCAATTAACCAGGTCCAATATTAAGAAAACAGCATGAGAAATTTTTTGGGATCGATCTGAAGATAATGTCTACAAATCACATGAAAGAAAAGATCAAAAAAATGTAATTAGCACAATAGCACTTGCACATGGACCTCACAAATGGGAGTACCTAGTGCTATTGAGAGGAACAGCTGACTTCCTGATTAGGGAGACATTTTGTCAGCTGTATGACGAAAACATGATTGAGCTGGATCAGTTTCTGCCTTAGGGAAAATTTTGTATGTTGATATGCATAATTAGGACAATAGCACTTGCACATAGACTGCCCAAATGGGAGTACTTAGTGGTATTGAGTTATACCTGCTGACAGCCCAATTAAGGGTATGTCATTTATTTAAATCGACCAAAATATCTCCAAGAATTTGTATTTCATCAGCAGTATTATGAAACCCATTTCAAGATGCTCCTTGGACTATTTTTCACGCTCATTGTTAAGATTTTTGTCCCTGAAATTCTCCCAATTATGAGATTATTTTGTTCCCAATAAACCTAGCAATAGTTCTCAGTCATATCAGTTCAAGGGCTCAACTGAGGTGGAAAATAATCTGTGAGATTGCATGCTTGAACGTGGCCATGAGATGCCCTAGAGGTATAAATACCTGCGCCTGGCCTAATGAATAATTATAAAAATAATATAGTATAATAGAGATCTAATTTAACTAATCCTCTTTCCAGTTTTTATCCCAAGTTACTTTTGGAGAGCGTTGACAAGTTGGTATCTTAGGATCCACAGCTTGCAACTTTGCCTGCCTCAGTTGAAGTTCCTAATTACAGAGGGAAAATCAAGCCCAAAATCGGCCAGAAGAGTTGGGGCTATTTGAGGATGCCTAATGAGGTTCCAAATGGTCAAAATACCGTAAGCCACTGGAAAAATCAAGGATCCTTTGGCTGAACTTCAGTCAAATTAAGCATGCAGGAATTAATAATCAAGCAAGCGATCCTCAGAATTTCACACTCATTAATTCAAACAGGAAGTTCATGGGCAAGCTGTTATGAACTACTTGGTAACCAGTAGTCCCCATACCAAGGCCTGAGTGGACTACCTTGACATAAATTGCATCCCATACTCCCTAGAACCCCAGAAAGACATCTGAATGTACACCCACCAACTTCTCTTACAGCCACAGGTCCGTTCCCCTGTTTGGCACTGCCTGAAGCAATTATACCATAATGTGGAGCAATCTAACACTTCTCACTATTAGTGTGTTTTGTGTGACCAATATGGGACTTTAGTACACCTCTTGGAAGAGTGTCACCTTCCCAAGAGATCCAACACAAGGTTCAGCGTATCTATTGCCTGGAGAAAACACAGACCTTCAGTCTATTTAAGGACATCTTCACCTTTTTTCTTGAATTCCCCCATACACCCTTCCCTCTGAACCTTAGTTGTGGCAATTGTTATGTGAACTATCCACACGGTTGTCCTTGGCGCCATTTTGGGCTTCTACTCCAACCTTCCAGGAGGCTGTACATCAATTTCAGTCACAACTTATGGACCACTTTCAAGCCTGGTTGTTTGGATATATACCACTCCCGTCAAAGACAATTGATTTCATCCTGGTTCCTGGTATGGTTCCTCACCTCAGACCCTTTCCTTTATATGTGCTCAGTAGTGGTGCAAGCTTCTATTCACAATAACTCTATTCCTTCCATTGGCGTTCCTGCTGACAACAGGAGGTAGCTTTAGCTCCTCTGGGGCGCCTCTTGCATATTTTGGTGCTCAATTATAGTTACATATTGGATTTGTCCATCTCATGGTCAGCCTTCCCCAAACAAATGTAAATTAGAGAACTATATAGGTTTAGATGTTCCCCACACCTCACCCATGACTCCTCATCTTTCATCACCACCTAACCAGTGGTTCACGATGAAGTTCTTTAGAGGGTCTACAGTACATTAGGCGTCTCGCTGTAACCCAGCTCAGCCTCGTGGGCAGTGTATTCATAGAAAATTATTTCAAGATATCATCTCCTCTGATGCGTCTATAAATGGCTAAACTATCACTCCCCTTGAGCAACGGTGGCACATGCCAAAGCAGTTTATGCCACTCTTTGAAAATTATTTTTAACTTGACTCAATTGACATTAAAATCTAATTTTGATTTACTAACAATTCCCCCAATTCCAGGTCATTAAGTTGAATATAATCAAGTGAAACTGCTAAACCGCAAACCTGTTTCATTTTTACTTAGAACTCTTTCATTCAACGATTGATTATATATTCAACATAGAAAATTATGAATTAGATTAACTTAGTATTATTATCATCTATATTAAAACTACCCAAGGATTCATAATAATTCAATCATTCAACAATGCTCAAAATCCTGATGCACTTGCGCCCTCATCTGTTAAGCCTACAGTCATTATAGATATTAAAATCCCCTTGCCGCACACAAATTATGCTTTTGTACAAGCTCTAAAAAGGAGAGAGTGGATCACGTCTTTTGAAGAAAAAATAATATAAGGGGCCTAACCATAGTTAATAGATTAAACAAGGCAGTAAATCTCTTTTTATCAAGAAAGGGGAAGGGGCCCCAAGAATTACTACTAGTTAAGATAATGGACTTTGAACATACCAAGAAATCACTAGGCGACTGCCACTCCCCAACTAAATTCACCCCCAACCTGAACTGGCAAAGATCCCACTTCCTCAAGTCTATTTGTATAAAGGTAAAGGTGTATGCCAAGAATCTCACAAGAAAATCAGTGGATTGTAATTGAATCCCTGAAAATGGTGAAACTATCACAATTGATCTAGGGGAAAACCCTGAGAATCTGAATTTGATATCTCGTAGATTGTACAACTAAACAAAATTTATTAACAAACCAATCCTAAAAATTGAAAAACTTTGGAGTTCACAAAAACGGTGAAGATCACCAAGACAAACCCCTGAAAGTTACTTTCAGTTTCCAAGTGCTCCAGAGAACAGGAGACTGCGCAACAACCTTTTTAAAAGTTTTCAGCTTTTTGGGAACATTGGAACATCCAGTTTTCATTAAGATCTTAAGCCACACCTCCTCGTTCCTTATAAGTATAAAAACCCCGCATTCTGCTTATGGTAGAGTGAGTTATTTTGTAATATTGGAAAATTAATCTTAACTCCAGAAAACTTTATTTTATTAATTTATAAAAGATTCTGCCCTCTTCAAAGAAACCGCCATTATCTATAAAGTATCAGTTGGGATTTTGATATGCCCATATCACCAGCCAATTAGATCACATGATAGCTGTTTGCCCACTAGGGTATTAGATCCTCTAGTGGATGTGGAAGTTATCATTTTTAAATAATAAATATTGTTTGTGGAATTAACCCTAACAAATATTTATTAATCTGCCAGCTGTTGATCCGCCAGATTGTTAATGTTTTGTTGGGTATGATCCCCATAATGCATTTAATTTATGATTGATTGCCAATTAATAGTTGGTAATTTAATCATATTAGTCAATTTGGGGTTTGTTGCCAATTGAATCAGGAATCTATGTTTAGTTACTCAAGAGATCACAATGCTTTTGGTAGTAACTCAAAGTTTAACTTTTTAGGTAATGTGGCCTACTTTGATGGGTAAAGGTATCATTATCTAAGCAGTCTTCTAGTCTAATCAAGGTACTCCGCTGAGGTTGAATGAGAATGTGGGGACACTTTAGCAAAACAACCAAAAAATCGCATTTCTGGTTGGTGGTGAAATCTGACTATGAAGATGATAAGACCAACATGGGGTGTGACTTAAGGGCTAATCCATCAGTAAAGACTGCCGTTTCTCAGTGAAACGCCAATGAAGAGTTGACCTCCAGATCTTTTATTAATTCCGTGACTTTTAAGTAAATAAAGCGGACAAAAATAGCACAATTACTTTTTATAATTATTGACTTTTATACATTGGTTGTATAGTTTACTCATAAGATAAGATGTTCAAAATTAGATACCCTTTTTTGAAATTATTTGGCTATCAAGATCTCCACGGACTCTGCAAGAAGTGAGAGAGGATAGAGTGAGAATTTCACTATCATTTCAGATATATCTTCTAGAGTTAGAAGGTAAATCACCTGTTTAGAGTTGGACTTAATAATCAACGTGGTTTTTGAGGGAACTCAACTAGAGTAGTAGTCTTCATACTATTACTACCTACCTTTATTCAATCAATATCAATAATTTATACGATGCACATATCAACAAATGTGTAATCAACTTAGGAGTCAAATTAACCACCCTGTTATAAAAAGGCGGTTTTCCATAAAGACACCGATGGATTTTGCACAGGGTTTTACCTACTGAGCAATCAGAGCCAATGATGAGACAACTGTTGCCCTTAAAACAACAGAATAAACTTTTATCAAATAAACATGGAGCACTTACTCCCACAAATTCTTTTGTTGAATATACTTAATACCGCGGATTCTTCTTATTCCACTTGGTCTCAACTTACTTAACAATAACCTTTCTGATCACCTTGGCTCGCTTATATTGTAGCAACTTTAGATACTACTGCTTCTATGGATTAGTAATTTAATTCGATGTATCTCATTAGCTCCATCAATTCTTCATTTGTTAATTTCACAATCGCCTAATCCAAGTCAATTTCCCCATAACCCAATATCACCTCATATCAATTTTCTCAAATAATGATTACTTGTATTAAACTCGGTGGATCCTACCCATTCCACTATAATGACTTAGGGCTTATTGTCCAGTCATATCAGAATCGTGACATTACCCACCTCTGACTGGACAATAAGGTTCTTATTGATTATACACTTGGAGGAAATTCGCATGCACTTGGTTGATGATCTGACTGCTAGTGGGGTCCTTGATAGTATATGCATCCACCCACAGTCTTCTCAATAACTTCAAATGGCTCAATCCAGATACTGGCCAACTTGTGTTTCCACCCAAAACCATGTTGACCATGAAATAGGACCATGTCCCCATCCTTGAACTGGGTTAACCCCTACACCATGCCTGATCAGCAGCTTGAGTCTTAATCTTCTTGGCTAAACTGAATGAGTATGCTTTGGTTTGCAATTTGATTAAGGTGTCATCTAGAGTTATCAAATTTTGTTGGGGATCCATTCTGCCAGTATCTTCTACACAGGTGTATAGCAGTGCCGGTAGGGCAGGGTGTTGGGCATATAGTAATTGAAAGGGACTCTTCCCTGTGGCTAAATGATAACTAATATTATAAGCAAAGACAGCGGTGGACAAAAGAAGCTCCAATCCGAGGGTCAATCTGCTACTAATTTATGGAGTATGTTCACTAACGTCCCATTGACCCACTCCACCATTCCGTTAGATTTGGGGTGGTATGGGGGTGTCAAAACCCCTTGGATGGCCATTAGCTCGTTAAGCTTTGGAAGAATATGGGAAGTGAATTTTTAGTTCCATTATCAGTAAGGAGGAACGGAGGGAAGCTGTGCCGCTGAATAATGCACTCCATTATAAATTTGGCCAATGTGACCGCCCCTAAGTCTCATATTGCCCTGGCTTCAACCCACCGGGTTAAGTGGTCAATTGCCACCAAAATGTACTTGGACCAATTATCTCCCATTGGCAAGGGACCCTCAACATAAATCAAAATGTTGTGCCAGGCGAAGTGCAGCTTCACTAACTGGTATGAAGTCTTCTGGCGGAATGGCTTTTCCACTTGGTACTGATGACAGGAGGAGATGGTATCAATTACATTGAAGTTCATGCTTTCCCAGTAATACCGTGGCTGAAAAAATTCCATGGTCTTACATACTCCACCATGTCCAACCACTTGGTGTGCGCCCACAATGATAGTCAGGTGGGCGGAAGGTCTTGGTATATTCATGGTAGTGTCCCCTATCCACTTATACAATTCCCCATTTTTCTGGAACGTATTGGACCTTATTCCGTCCAATACCTTGATTACTGGGGGCAGCTCATCATCATGCTTGACACTAAGCATCTCATTGAACGTGATATCACTCAGATCTGCTGTAACCAAAATTGTAGGTAATCTCAATAAATAATTGGCGTTCTGGCGTTTTGACCTGGGTCAATGAAGAATTTCAAAATTGTATGCCTGCAGTTTAAGAGCCCATCAGGCCAGACTCCCTTCAGGCTCTTTAAGTTTTTGTAACCAGTGTAGCGAGGCATGATCCGTTACAACTTTGAATTTCACCCCATGCAGATACACCTGAAATTGCTTAAAGGCGTAGATTACTGCTAAGCACTCCCTCTCGGTCATGGTATAATTGCGCTCATGGCTGTTTAAGCTACAACTGCAATATGCTATGGGGTGCTACTCCCCTTCCTCATCTTTTTAGGATAGGACTGCCCCACAGTGGAAAGAGATGCTTCCATCTGAATGATGAACTCCTTTTCAAAGTTAGGATAGCGTAACATCAGCGTGCTGCTCAGTGCCATTTGAAGCATATCAAAAGCACGTTGCTGCCATTCCGTCCATTTGAAAATGGTGTCTTTCCTTAATAACTCAAATAGTGGGCCCCCAATACAGCTGAAGTTAGGGATGAAGCGCCAGTTATATCTGACCATTACCAAAAAGACCTGTATATCCCACTTGCTGTTGGGTACATCATTTTTTGATCAGCTTCCACTTTGGCTGGTTGAGGTCTCAGCCCTGTGGCATCAACCACAAACCCCAGGTACTCCAGTCGGTCCTTAAAGAAGTGGCATTTCCTTGGTTTGATCTTTATATTGGCCTCAGCAAGCTGACGGAATACAGCTTCTAGATGATCAAGGTGTTCCAAGAAGGTTTAGGAGAAAACATTAATGTCGTCAAGGTATACAAGGACACATGACAGTTTTAGGTCCCCCAGAAGAGTATCCATAGCTCATTGAAACGTAGCTGGAGCGTTAAACAGCCATTGCGGCATCCAAGTTGGTTGAAATAGACCTTTAGAAGTAATTACAGCGCACTTTTCCTGCTCCATTAAGGGCAACTCGATTTGCCAGTAGCCTGAGATCAGGTCCATCGCTGAGAAGAACTGAGCTCCTCTTAGCTGATCCAAAGCATTGTCAATCCACAGTAAGGGATAGGAGTCTTTTTTGGTGATGCTGTTGAGCTTTTGGTAGTCTATTACTATGCAGTTGGTGCCGTCCTTCTTTTGTAACAATCAGAACAGGTGAAGCCCACGGACTCTTGGATGGTTCAGCATCCCTTGCACTAATAGTTTGTCAATTTCCTCAGTTACTACTTCTTCTGCCAACTGTGATCAGCGGGTCAGCCTTGACCTGATGGGAGGACGATATCCAGTGTCCAGCCTATGAACCACCCCCGCGCATATCCTAGATCATAGTCATCAACAGCAAAAATCCCTTTATATTTTTGAAATAAAGTGATTGCCCTATCCTTCTGTGGTTCTGACAGCCCCATTAACTCGTTGTGGGATACAACAGACATCACATTGAGTGGTGGGTTGCAATCCAGATTAAATTCTTCCAGCGACCCAAATTCATGAACTGAAAGAATCCCCAATGGGGATTAAGTGTAAGTATGCCCTATTTGGTGGCGGCGGATTTTCATTGGTACCATTTTTAGATTTGCAAGTAAAACTTTAATCTCCCCTTGCCCTGGTAACAAAATTCCTGGGGCCACGTGGAGCTCAAACCGTGATTGCTAATATGGACCAATAACCTCCCCGTAGAGTCCATCCAGAATCTCAACCACCAACTCAGTGTTCAATATAACTTGATGCCCAGATGGAATAGATATAGATCCGGCCGCTCTGAGTGGCAACCCTTGATATGCATAAATCTGTTGAGGAAGGGCATGGGTTTTGCCTTAAGCCAATGGTAGCATACTGGGATTACTCCATCAATATAGCTATACTGATATTCCCCATATGCACCAGATCTTTGGCACTCCGCTAGAGGTAAAGTGAATTGGGATTCGCTGACCCAATTTTAAGTCTCATCCGTCTTATCAATAACAGCCCCATAGTGTCTCAAGAAGGCAGATCCAATCATCAGATCATAATTGCTACTTGGTAACACTATAGCTGGGGTTACCACAACAATAGAACCAAACTGCAACGGAAGTGCACTGTATGCTCCCTCAGAGATTGTGTTATCCGCTCCAGCAGTCCCATATATCACTGAATGGTCTACGTCCGGTTTTAATGACAACCTGGCCACCAACTGGTGGAGACTATATTGATGGGGGCACCTGTATCTATGATGGCACGGACTCGGGTTTTAGCTACAACCAGGTCACAGTAAGTACAATCGGAGTATGATGCATTTTAACTGTTTATAACATGGAAATTCATGGCGTTTCTGTTTCCAAGAAAACCCACAATCCCTTCACCAATCCTGAGGTATTGTTTGATAATAGTGTTGACTGGAAGAGCGACGCTTACTGCTTGCAAGAAAGATGCTTCAGAGGAGGGGTCTAACTTTTCAGGCGAAACCTGGTTAAAAATTTGGCAAGCATATGGCTCGACTTGCATCTGGGACCCCTCTTCCACCATAGCCGCAGACTGCACTCATGTCAAAATATTCACCCCTCCAACCAGCTGCTGATATAATACTGACGCATTGGCCAAGGGAGCTTCAACTTAATAATTTAAAGTGGGTTCAGGTGGGACGTTTGAGTTTGATATAGTGGAGGTAGAGAGTCCCATCTCTAAACCGCTCTGACTTTTCCCTGGCAGTACTGTTCTGACTGTACGCAAGAGACCTGTTGATTGGGGCACCACTGGGCCATGTGCCCTTGTCAACTGCATTTGAAACAGCTGACCACATAGGGCCCACGTCCCCAATTAATGTGAAACAAGCCACATCAAAAGTTGGGCTGGATGTGATAAGTGGAAACAGGGGTAGGGTAATAATTGGGCCGGTGACCATAAAGCAGGTAAGGGGCGGGCGTTAAACTGCTGTGGGTAGCTTGGTGGAATGTGAACTGGAATAGCAGAGTTCCCCAAGTAAAATGATTTGGCAGTTATACCAGGATGATTCCGCTCATTATTAGGTGGAGGGAAGTTGGCAGATATATGGTGCAGAAACTGAACAATTTTAAGCAATGGTACATCTTCATCCAACAGTGAGGCCATAACGTTATGTAACTTACGGTATGGCTTTACAGCAGAAGTCATCGCAATACATAAATCTGATTTGGATAAAATTCCAGCCCCAATTAGCACGCGAGCTTCCGCTGTAAATTGCTCAGCAAACGCGATTAGGGTCTTATTCCATTGAAACTTGATGGCCAAAAATTTGGCCTTCCGCTGGGACATTTTTGCAGGTCCACTGAACAACCACAGCACCGTCTCTTTGACTTCTTGGTATGTAATAGAACTGCTGGAAAGGTAACAGACGACTTGATCAGCATCTCCAACATCCAAGGTAAAAATCAACAGTTTTACTTTCCATCAATCTAAGACACCTACAGTTGCAATCTCAAATCGCTTAAGGAACCCAGGAATATTCCCTTCTCGATTTAATGGGGGCAGCTTGTTACAGCAAACCTCCTGGAGCAGCTCATCTTGCTTTTTCAGCACAGTGTTCAAAGTCAGTTTCAGTTCCACATAGGCAACTGACCCAGATGATAAGTAAACTCTTTATCAACGCAACATTGATGCGACATAGATGGCAACTGAGATTTTATCATAACATTTGATCATTGGGCCCCCTGTAGTGAGCACCACTGTTATAAAATTAGCGGTTTTCCATAGATACGCCAATGGATTTTGCACAGGGTTTGATATACTGAGCAATCAGGACCAACAATATGACGATTGTTGCCCTTAAAACAACATAATAAACTTTTATTAAAGAAACATGGAGCACTTGCTCCCACAACCTCTTTTAATGAATATACTTAATACCGCGGATTCTTCTTATTCCGCTTGGTCTCAACTTACTTAACAATAACCTTTCTGATCACCTTGGCTCGCTTATATTGTAGCAACTTTAGATACTACTGCTTCTATGACTTAATAATTTGATTCACCATATATCATTGGCTCCATCAATTCTTCATTTGTTAATTTCATGATTGCCTGATTTGAGACGATTTCCCCATAACCCAATATCGCCTCATCTTAAAGCGCTCAAATAATGATTACTCATATTGAACTTGGCGGATCCTACCCATTCCACTTTAACGACTTAGGGCTTATCATCCAGTCATATCAGAATCGTGACATACCCACCAAAAGTTTATATTTGATACTCACTGTATAGTAATCATTACTCAAAAGTTAATATTTGATGCTCACTACAGGATAGTGGAGTTTTAAAAGCAAAAATCTTGTAATAGAACCTATCAGCAATAATGTCATATAAGCAAGATCTAAGGAAGTTCTGGACAGAACTAAAAAATTAAAATGAATGTTCTAAACTAGGCGTCACAGGCTGATTTCGCTACTTTGGAAGAGCTGATGACAAAAGCCAAGGAAGAGGTTGTGCAAAGTTGAAAAATTCAACCTGGATTTATGGGAAGGTTACCTCCTTGAAGAGAAAGGGAAGCATTTAATCACGGAAACCTTGTATCAAAAAAATGAATGTAAATTAGTTAGATAATGCTTCTACCAGGTTCAGGAGGACATGGCGCGTATGTTGAAGCACATTGAGAAAATAAAAAATCAAATTGTGATTGCGCTAAAATGAAGGTAAATGAAGCCACCAATCAAAAAATATGAGACTTCAATTAAGAAAGTACCCATTGAGAAACATGCTTGAATTGCTTTCAAGAATGTCAGAGTTGAATAGCAAAGCTACGCCTATAGTTATTCAATTTTTCAGGAATTAATCCACTGCCATAGGAGTGACAGAAGAATTTTGGAATAAACCAAAATTGTTAACTTTTCACCAGGATAACGCACCAGCGTTTTATACCTCTTTTAATATGACAATGTTTGAGTATGGGACCAACAAAATTGGTATCTTTAATGAACTTTTTAGACATCAATTGCCAACATCTGGTGTTGCCCCATTTCAATGGTAAGAATTAGTCATACTATTAAGAAAAGGAAATTTTTATGCTTGAGTCTTGTAGTCCTACCAGAATGGCAAACCATAAATCAGAATTTATGGGTATTCAATTCAGAAATTATAATACCTTTGCAGCTTTTGCTGACCGTTTTTACTAGGAATTGTAGATCCTGGCTGGGGTTAATGTACTATCAGATTTTTATGCAAGCATAGCAATGCAATCAGCGCTTCAGTCCTATAGTGAGTTACATCAGATTATGGTGGCGGCATTTTTTAACCAAACTTCTACAGCACAGATGGTGGATAATCTCAAGATGTTAGAAGCAACGTTCAAAGATCCAATTGAACCTCTAAAGTATACAGATAGAAGTTCAGAATATTGTAAAAAATGGCGAGACCAATAAGGAACCTGAAAATTGAATCATAACGTGAAATAAACCTAAAGAACAGAAACAAGCGGATATGACCCAATTGCTGTTACCAAGGTGAAAAACTTGGGCATGTAGTTGCTCTTTCCAAGATAAAAAGACTAGAGAGCAAGGTACTCTAGTGCAGACCAAGAAAAAAGGAAATTGGTGAAGAGTTGGGAAACGGACCAGCAGTCTAGATAAGGGCATTCTAGTGCTGCAATCAAACCTCTTCCCCAGTATAATTAACAATATCATTAATTTTTCTGCTTTTTGTGTATTATAAATTTTTGGAGATATAATTTTATATACCAGAAGTTTGTGCGCAGGATTGAGCTCACTGATCAATTGAAAGGATGATATGGAGATCTCCAGTCCTTGGAACACACTTATAATTTTAATAAAACATTAAGCAATTGCTTCAATGACACCTCTTTATATAAAAATATTTTAACAGCAGATACTTTCTTCTCCGCTTTTTATTTCCTCCTAACAATCTTTCTCATTAAATCTTCTATTCTTGCTTATATATCAGCAATTCCAGTTGATACTGACCCTTTTGCTTAGACTATTCAGACCACTTTATTCTCATTGGCTCTGGCATAGTATACTATTCTTAAATTCACTATTACCTTAGTTTAAGGCAATCTATTGAATATTTCTCATATTTCAACATTGCCTTATCACCTTATTGTAAATGATCCAATAACTATCCATTCTGACCCAATATCGCCTTATCCCAAAGTGCTTGAATATTTGTACACTAATAAATTGGCGTTGAAAGATTTTGGACAACCGCCATATCTTTGAGGGGCTTATTGTCCATTCATATCAGAACTTAATATTACCCCCCTTGACTGGACGATAATTCTCCTATTATTTATACGCCTGAAGGAACTTTGTGTGCACTCAGTTATTAATCCAACTACTTGTGGGGTCCTTGATAGTGTAGGCGTCAGTAATTTTGTTTATTTTATTTAAACATACCAATCCAGATGTTAGTCAACTTATGCTTTTGATCAATTTGATGCTGGTCATGGAACAGAACCATATCTCCTTCTTTGAACTGAGCTATCCCGCTATACTGTACCTGATCAGTATACTAGTTCTTTTTTCTTTTTGCCAAGCTGAAGGAGTGTGCTTCAGTTTGCAACTTGATTAACGTGTTTGCTAGGTTAGTCAAGTAACGTTGATGATCCATTCCACCGGTATCTTTCACAAAAGAATAAAGCAGTGTCAGAAGAGCTGGGTGTCATCCATATAATTGAAAGGGACTCTTCCCCGTAGCAGAATGATAGCTAGTACTTTAAGCAAAGATTGCGGTCAATAGGAGGGAACTTTAACCAAAAGGTCAATCTGCTACCAATTTCTGGAGTATGTTCAACAAAGTCCTATTAACTTTCTCAACACTCCATTAGACTTGGGGTGATATGGGGTCATCAAAACCTCATGGATGGCCATCAGCTCATTTAGCTTGGGAAGGATGTGGAAGGTGAAGTTAGTTCTGTTATCAGTAAGGATGAACTGAGAGCAGTCATGTTTCTGGATAATACATTCCATTATGAACTTAGCCACTGTGACCACTCCAAAATCTTGTATTTCCCCTGTTTCAACCCACCTAGTCAAGTGGTCAATCGCCACCGGATTGTATTTGTACTGTTTAGCTACCATTGGAAGGGGACCAACAACATCAATGGAAACCGTATGCTAAACACAATTTGGTTTTTTACTAGATGTTACAAGGTCTTCTGGTGTGAAAAGCTTTTACTTTACACTGATGGCAGCAGGAAATAGTTTCAAGAACGGCAAAGTTCATGCTTTACCAATAATACTGAGGCTGCAACAATTCCAACATCTTGTGCACTCCACCATGCCCAACTGCCCTATGCGCGCTCAGAATAACGCTTGGCTGTGCCTAGGGTTGCATAAAGTTCACTGTAGATCTTTAATCTTTCTTGTAAAACTCACCGTTCTGCTAAAAGGTATTGGCTCACATCTCATTCAATGCCTTCAAACTTGCGGTGGTTCAATTTTTGTATCTGCCGCTGAGCATTTTGTTTTACATTACATTGTGGAGATCTTCCATAATGGCAATAGAGATAATCTTGATAAGAAATCTTCATTTTGGCGTTTTGCTCCAGGTTAGTGAAGGATTTTGAAGTTGTAAGCCTGCAGCCTAAGAGCCATCAGGCTAGACGCCCCTCAGGCTCCATGAGATTCTGCAACCAGTGCAACACCACATGATCCATTATGACTTTGAACTTTTCCCCATGCAAATATATCCTGAATTGCTTATATGCACTGTTGAATTTTGGTGATTCAATATATATCAGCTGAAGGGTTTTTCGCGCAGGATTACAACTATTGAACAGTTGGAACAGATGATATGATGATTGCCAGTTCCTCAATACACTTGTTAACAATTAAATATAATAAAATGGGAGCAAATTCCCCAAAACACTTCTTTATTTTAATCTAGTGAACTTAGCGGATCTTCTTCTAGTCCGCTCCTTCTCTCTTCATTCTTTTCTTCGAAATCCTCCCCCTTTCAATCCCCTCATTTTGCTGATATTTCAGCGACCTCTGTTGGTACTGACTCTTACATCTAGTTTATTCGTTTCGCCATGTTCTCATTGGTTTCAGCTTGTTGTTCTTCATTCTTTATCGCCTTGATTTGAGGCAATCCAAATTATCTTGTTAAGTTTCAATATCACCTTATCACCCTATTTGGAAGGCGATTCAATACATCCCATTATAACCCATTATCACCTCATCCTAAGGCGATTGATACTTATAGCTCTGAAACATCCTTGGCAGATTCTGCCCATTGACTATTTGGCGAAATTCCTCCAATGATCCATTGGTCATAATTGTGGCTTGTCATCAAGTCATATAGATTTGTGACAATGCCCCTCCTTGACTGGATGATAAGCAGTACATCTCTTATTCCTCCAACGCCATGTGAACAATCGTGCATCAACAGCCACGAGTCTGTGATTTCAATTTCTTCTTTCATATGTGGGTTGGTGCAAAGTTGCCTGACCCAGGCCACATCCCTCTACCCCGGTTCCCTCTTCCCCCAGCTAAAGAGGATGAGGCTGGCGTGGACCTTGCAACCGTTATAACCCAGGAATAACTTCTTCCCAAATTCGTCAGCTATTTGGCCTCCTGGCGCGCCCCCTTTGGGGACATAGTGGCCCAGCTACACTGGGGAGGTGAGCGGAGCTGAGGGACTTTGTATAATGAAGTAGCCCAGCTCCTGGCTAGCGGCTTTAGTCACCTAATGCTTCCATCTCCTGCTGAGCCTCATCCTGCAGCCCTGTCTGTCCAGCGGATGCTGTGTTTTGTGCAGTGGGTGATAGCCTGCTTGTCGGGGTCCTTTCCCCATGCTCCTACCCACTTCCTGTCCCTGGGGGTAAATTTCCACAACAACTGGCTATCTTGCCTTCACTCTGGGGTTTCCGCCACATTCACCTTCCTCAGTGCTGACGATCCTTCACAGTATCTTCCCATTATGGCGTTCTTAGGTAACCTTATTTTGCATCCTGCAACTGCTGTAGGTTCAGGAATAGAGCTGCACCAGACATCCCTTGAGTAGGCCCAGTGAGCAGCATTCACCGCAACTGCTCCTTTTCTGATAGCATATCTGAGCATGGAGAACCTCCTTGTAGATTGTCTGGCGCTGGGCGCAGCCTTTTCCCTCAAGCCAGAACTCAACTGCTTACATGCCAGCCCTTATGACTCTGACCCCCTCTGCTGGCTTGATCATTGATTTCCTGAGATCATCATTGCATGCGGTTGTGAGCTTTGTTCCTAGTGGGACAAGAATGGGTTCAACTTGATCAACCAGCTGAGCTCTCATCACCTCGCCTTTTGCCATGGAACCCCAATCCGTCCTCCTCTTCCAGTCACGTTGCACTGACCTCCCCTCATCGGACTAGTTCAGTGGCCCTTGAGCAGACGTTGGCCCCCTTGCTCACAACTTGGCATCCTTCGCCTCCACCCCCAACCCCAGAAAGACCATAGAAACCATTGCACCCTTGAAGCGGAGGAAGAAGAAACAAAGGTCCCACTGATCAAAACAGAAGGACCACCATAAGAAGCTGAGAAAAGACAGGAAGTTGAAGACATTGAAGTGAAAGACCTCCAGTAGTGACCCAAAATAAACACAGTAAATACCACAGAAAATATAGTACAAACATTTCATCATCATCATTTTTTATTTAACCGAGGTAAGCTGACCAGGGGATGGACATTACTGAACTAAAACTTAAAATCATAGTATAAAATAACGATTCAAATGAAACGCCCAAAATGGATAGATCAATTGAATCATACCTAACAAAAGATCCAACCAGGTGGGTAGCGAATACAGATATCCCTCCATGGTGGATGGGGAGGGGGGATTGGGGGGCTCGTCTTCAGCCGCATCCATCTCATCCCAGAGTAGGGTGCGTGTTAAGGCAGATAGTAAGGGTGTGGGGGCATCAGCGGCATGAGGTTTGATATCCTTGATGATTGGAACTTCCAAATATTTACCAGCCATTATTATACCAACAATGTATTTGCCCAAAGCGTCTTCAGCTTTGAGGCGGGCATCTGGGAATTTAATGAATGTGGCGATGTTGGTTCAGATTATTTTTGCTTTTGGATTCTGTGCTACTGTTACCACGTTCTGGATGGCTTCAGTGACGTTTTTGTGTAAAGTTTTCATGTTGATCTTACTTTGTGCAGTAAGATTTTTGGGGATGACGGGAGGTGGAATTCCTCCTGTGAGTGCAGCCACAGATAGGCGGCAGCTTTGCAAAGCGGACAGCAATCTGGTGTGGCGGCTGCTTCTACTGCAAGCTGGTGGTCGCTGTAGAAAGGTTTGGCATTAGGTTGTGGGACATACTTCTGAGGTGGGAACTTTGCATCCCATTTTGCGTTACAGAGCCGCTCAAGTTGCAGCTTCAGTTCTTCAATGACGTTACCTGATTCGTCAATTTGATCCAATGATTCCCATGGATTTTGGTTGAATTGGATTGGGGAATCAGCGTACAGTTAAGGTTTATTTGATTCATCTGCGGATGCATGGGGTTGAACTGGGATCCAATCTGATTTTTGATTCAATGAATTATTTATGGCATTGGGGCAAGGTGGGCGCTGATTGGTGGCTGTAGGTGCAGCTTCAGCATCAGGCATTGGAGGAGGGGAAGGTAGGATTGTACCCCATGTTAGAGTTGGTGCGGGGTGGGTGGCAGATTGGTGGGCATCAGGCAAACTTTTGGCGTCAGCGGAAGTTTCTGAGTATGAGCATTTGCATTTCAAGTGGTCTAACTCAAAACAGGATGGACAAATCGTCCATCCGCCCTCAGCGTGGGCCCAAAAAGATGATTAGTGGCAGATGGGATGGTGGCACAAGGGGGAATAGCCAAAAAATTTTTGTAAATTCAGGGCTGATTGTGGCATATGCCCGAGGCCCAGCGAGGCGTGTGGCCCCATTTGGGACCACAAATTGTAAGATGGGGTTGGCGCCGTAGGCTGCCAAACTTTCCATCAGCTCCTGGTGGAGCACTTCAGGGGGTAGGTGGGTGGGCAAACCAGCGAACTGGACCACCAAGGTGGTGTCTGTTGGGAGCTGGGTCCAAGTTGTGAGAAGGGGAATATTATTGAATACTAATGGCACCGTTGCCACAGTGGCTACATCAGCTTCACAGGGGAAGCCAAGATCAAAGTACCCCTTATAGGGGCGGAAGTCAATAAAACAGGCTGGCGTCATCACCGCCTGAGCCAATTTGATATTGGCTTGGTTGTCATAGGGGAAAAATTTCCCATATTCGACCCTAAGGCCAAAATGCATGTTGCTCTGGGGGAGCACCAGGGGGCAGCGGGGAACCACTTGGGTCTGTGCAAGATGGGCATTGAGATCCTTAGGAGGAAAAAATTGTCCCAAGGGTTTGGAATGACTGGGCGAGCCAGTCCAAGTGTGTTTTCCTGTCAGATGGAAAATGGAGGGGGGAGTTTCGCCGCTTCCCCATGCTGGGGCAGTCAGCGGTGGATCTGACAACATCAGAGCAAGACTTCAGTGTATGATTAAGTGCTTAACTTTAATTAACTGAATAAATTACTTGGAAAGTTATGCCGAGTGGAGAGAGAGTCTTCATCATCATCAATTACTTTTTTGTTTTTTTATTATTTTTTGTTTTATTTGTTTTGGAAAGGCTCTATTACTGCTTATATGGCCAAAGGAATTCTAAATGCACTCATTTATAATCTGACTGCTTGCAGGATCCTTGATAGTATAAGTGGCAACACCCATTTTTTCTATTATCTTAAATGGCCCAATCCAAATATTTGCAAGCTTGTGCTTCCATACAAACCCATGCTGATCATGGAATAGCACTATATCTCCGTGTTTAAAATATGCTATCCCACTTCGCCATGTCATATTGGCAGCCTGGTTTTTGATTTTCTTGGCTAAGCTGAACAAGTATGCTTTGGCTTGTAATTTAATTAGTGTATTTGTTAGGGTGGTTAAATAGCGTTGTGGATCCATTCCGCCGGTGTCCTCTACACAGGCGTATAGTTTTTCAGGCAAAGAGGTGTGTCATCCATAAAGCAATTGAAATGGACTTTTCTTTGTGGCAGAATGGTAGCTAATATTGTAGGTGAACAATGCAGTAGAAAGGTGGGTACTCCAATCAGAGGGCCTATCTGTAACCAACTTCTGTAGTATATTCACCAGAGTCCCATTAACCCGTTCAACCATTCTGTTGGACTCAGGATGGTATGGCGTTGTTAGGACCCCATGGATGACCATCAATTCATTGAGCGTGGGTAAAATGTGAGAGGTGAAGTTGGTTCCTTTGTCAGTAAGGATGAACTGTGGGCAACTGTGACGCTGAATGATCATTCCATTACAAATTTAGCCACAGTAATCGCCCCCAGATCCCAAATGGCCCACGCTTAACCCACCTGGCCAAGTGGTCAATTGCCACCAGGATATACTTAGACAGTTAGCACCAGTTGTCAGGGGTCTCACGACATCATTAAGAGACTGTATGCCAAGCAAAGTGAGGTTTTACTAACTGGTATAAAATCTTCTGGCATAACGGCTTCTCCACCTGTCATTGATGACAGCAGACAGGGTCTCAAACACATCGAATTGCATGCTTTCCCAATAATACTGCAGACTCAATAGTTCAAGAGTCTTAAAGACTCCACCATGACCAACTGCATGATGTGCACCCATGACAATATTTGATCTGGTCGAAGGTCTGGGGATATTCACAGTAGTGTCCCCTATATGCTTATACAATTCCCCGTTTTCTGGAATGTAATAGTCCTAAGTCTGTCGAGCAGCTTGATAACTTGAGGTGGTTCATCATCATACTATCCGCTAAGCATTTTGTCAAACATTATGTCACTTATATCCGCAGTAACTGCAATTGTTGGCAACCTTGATAAGCAATCGGCGTTTTGGTGTTTTTCTCCTGGTTGATGGAGAATTTCAAAGTCATAAGCTTGCAGCTTAAGAGCCCATCGAGCTACCCACCCTTCTGGCTCTCTCAAATTCTGCAACCAGTGCAATGATGCATGATCCATTATGACTTTAAACTTTACTTCATGCAAGTAGACTTGAAGCTGCTTATATGCATCAATAACTGCTAAGCACACCTACTCGGTTACAGTGTAATTTTGTTCATGTCAATTCAAGTTATGGCTACAGTATGCCACGGGGTGCTCCTCCCCCTCATCATCCTTCTGAGACAGGACCGCCCCCACAGTGGAAAGTGACACATCCATCTGCACTATAAATTCCTTATCAAAATTAGGGTAGCACAACACAGGCGCAGAACTTAACGCCGTTCAAATTGTATTGAAGGCACATTGATGCTGTTCCATCCATTTGAACATGACATCCTTCTTTAGTAGTACAAACAGCAGACCTCTGATACAACTGAAATTGGGTATGAAGCATCAGTAATAACCCACCATCCCCAAAAACACCTAAATGTCCCGCTTACTAATGGGCTCAGTCATCTTCTGGAAGCCTCCACCTTGGCGGGTTGGGGTCTCATCCCAGTCGCATCCACCACAAAACCAAGATACTCCAACTGATCCTTGAAAAAGTGGCATTTCCCAGGCTTGATTTTAATATTGGCCTCAGAAAGCCGGCGAAATACCTCTTCCAAATGGGTAAGGTGCTCAGTGAATGTGCGAGAGAAGATGTTAATATTGTCAAGATACACAAGAACGCATGACATCTTCAGATCACCCAGTATGGTGTCCGTTGCTCGTTGAAATGTAGCCAGGGCGTTACATAGCCCTTGGGGCATGTGAGTTGGTTGGAAAATCTCTTTTGATGTTATCATGGCTCATTTTTCTTTTTCCACCGTGGGCAACTTGATTAGCCAATACCCTGATATCAAATCCATTTCCAAGAAGTAGAAAGCTCCACCTAACTGGTCCAGTGCATCAATCCGTGGTAGAGGGTATGAGTCTTTTTGGTAATACTATTGAGCTTCTAGTAGTCAATTACTACATGGTTAGTGCTGTCTTTCTTTTTAACAATTAGGCCAGGTGAAGCCCATGAACTCTTAGATGGTTCGAGCATTCCCTGCTCTAGCAGCTTTTCAATTTCCTTGGTGACAACTTCTTCAGCTGCCCTTGATTGGCAGATTGGTCGAGATCTGATGTGGGGATGATCCCCAGTATCCAATTAATGAACATTCCCTGAGCGCACCAAAAAACATGATTATCAACTGCAAAAATCTCTTTATATTTTTGAAATAAAGAATCCGCCTGATCTTTCTGATCTTCTGATAACCCCATTAAATTCTCCCATGGAAAAACCGCCATTACACTGGGAGGCGGTTCAATGAGCGGACCAAATTCAAAAAAGAACCAGACTCATGAACCTGGTTGATCTCCTCAACTGTGTTCAGATGTTAATATGCTATATTCTGATGCTGGCAGATTTGGATTGGTCTGTTCTGAAGATTTGCTATCAATATCTTGATCTCCCCGTGACCCAGAAGTATGATGCCTGGAGCCACGTGGGGCTCAAGCTGCGATTGCTGATAAGGCCCAATGATCTCCCCATAGAGCCCAGCTGGAACTTCCACCTCTAACTCAGTGTATAGTATTACTTGATGTCCAGAGGGGATGGATATAGCTCCAGCTGCTCTGAGCGGTATCCCTTGATATTTGTATATTTGATGGGGAAGGGCCCAAGTTTTCCTCTTTAATTGATGATAGTGCACTGTAATCACCCCATCGCTGTAGGCAAGGTTGATCTATCCCATATGCCCTGAGCCCTTTGGCTCTCCTCTAGAGGTGAAATAAATTGGGATCCGCTGTCCCAAAATGGCTAGAGTATCTTCCATCATGTCAACAAAAGCCCCATAGTGTCGCATAAAGGCAGTTTCAATCAACAGATCATAGTTGTTATTTGGTAATATTACCGCTGGAGCCACACAACAACGGATCTGAACTGCAAGGGAAGCACGCTATATGCTTCCTTGGAGATTGTGGTTTCTGCTCCAGCGGTTCCATACACCATCTGGTGGTCTATGTCAGGGTTTAAAGAAAACTTCGCCAGCAATTTAGTGGAGACAATGTTAACAGGAGCGCCTGTATCAATTATAGCTTGTACCTGGGTTTTGGCTATCACAATGTCACAGTAAGTGCATTCTGAGTAAGATGAATGCCAGCTATGTACTATGTGTACGTTCAGTGATTCATGCTTTCCCAGGAAACTCAAAATACCTGCGCCGATTTTAGGGTACAATGTTACAATAGCGTCCACTGGAAGGGCGACATCTACTCCTCTCAGGGACAAAGCATCGGCAAACAGTTCTAACTGGTCTGATGGACTCTGGTCAAACATTTGAAAAGTATAAGGCTTCGTTCTCTCTGAAGATCTTTTGTCCATCATTTCTTTGAGTTGTGATTGGGTCAGAACATTTACTCCCTGGCCAGCTGTTTTAGAGGAATGTATCGTCATAATGAGAGGCTTCTGCTGTAATTAATACAGTAGAATTAGGTGGAACGTTTGACTTTGAGCTAGCAGAAGTAGAGAGTCCCATCTCTACTCCACTCTGACTTTTCCCTGGTAACATTAATCCTGTTGTACGGAAGGGATCTGTTGATTGGGGCTCCATCGTCCCATATGCCCTGGGTGACCACAAGTAAAATAACGTACCCCATAGGACCTAAATCTGTACTGAATATAAGTTGGCCCACTTGGAAGGTTGTGCCGAAGAGAATCAGCATAACCGGACCCACATTGGTAGAATGATTGCTGCTGATCAGCATATTTAGGGCCAAAGCAGTAGTTGGCCAGATGTCAATTGGTAGTTATGGAATGATTTTTGAACTGTAATGAGTAACTTGATGGAACCCGCACTGACTGGTTGATTCCCCCACATGATAAGGGTTGACAACAGTGACCATGTGACTCTGTTCTGTATTGGGTGGAGGGAAAGTTACAGCTAAGCGATGTACAAGCTGAACAAGTTTAAGAAGAGGTACATTGTCTTTCAACAATGGGGCCATGACATTGTAGAGTTCAGGGTATGGCTTCACCGCTGAGGCCATTGCAATGCACACATCAACTTCATATAAAACCCATGCCCCAAACAGAATGTGAGCTTCCATCATAAATTTCTCAGCAAATACAATAAGGGTCTCATTTTGCTGAAACCTTATGGTCAAGAACTTGGCTTTCCGCTGTGACATCTTTGCATTTCCACTAAACAACCGCAGCACCATCTCCTTAACTTCTTGTTATGAAAAGGAACTATCTGAAAGGTAACAAACTACTTGATCAGCACTTCCAACATCTAAGGAGGAGAGCAATAGTTTCGCCCTCCACCAATCTGAAGTTCCTTCAGTTGCAAATATTAATCATCGAAAGAACCTATGAATATTTCCTTCGTGATTAAATTGCGGCATTTTATCACTGTAAACCTTCTGATGCAACTCATCCTGTCTTTTAAGCACAGTATCCAATGCAAGTCTCAGCTCCTCATATGTAATGGGCCTAGCATGTCATGCAGATTCCTTATCAAAGCAACCTAGGTGCGACATAGCCAGTGACTGCATTTTCATCATATTGTTATTGCTCAATGGGCCCCCTGTAGTGAGCAACACTTTTGAATTTTGGTGATTCCGTATATATCCACCAAAGGGTTTTTGCACAGGGTTACAACCATTGAACAGTTGGAACAGATGATATGATGATTGCCAGTTCCTCAATACACTTGTAAACAATTAAATATAATAAAACGGGAGCAATTTCCCTCAAAACACTTCTTTATTTTAATCTAATGAACTTAGCGGATCTTCTTCTAGTCCGCTCCTTCTCTCTTCATTCTTTTCATCAAAATCCTCCCCCTTTCAATACCCTCGTTTTGCTGATATCTCAGCGACCTCATTTGGTACTGACTCTTACACTTAGTTTATCATTTCTCCGTGTTCTCATTGGTTTCAGCTTGTTGTTCTTCATTCTTTATCGCCATTATTTGAGGCAATCCAAATTATTTTGCCAAATGTCAACATCACCTTGTCGCCCTATTTAGAAGCAATTTGATACATCCCATTATAACCCATTATCACCTCATCCTAAGGCGATTGATACTTATAACTCTGAAACATCCTTGGCAGATTCTGCCCATTGACTCTTTGGCAAAATTCCTCCAATGATCCATTGGCCATAATTGTGGCTTGTCATCCAGTCATATAGATTCACAACATGCGTAGATCACCACTAAGCTTCCTGCTTGGTCACAGTGTAGTTGCGTTTGTGACAGTTTAAGCTACAAGTGCACTATACAACTGGGTGCTCCTCTCCTTCATCATCTTGTTGGGATAGAACCACCCCAATGGTGGAAAGGGACGCATTTTTATGTACAATAAAATCCTTATCAAAATTTTGGTAGCTTAGCATCAGCGCATTGATTGACGCACTCCAAAGTTTATCAAAGGAGTGTTGATGGCATTCTGTCCATTCAAATATGACATCCTTTTTTAACAATTCAAATAGTGGGCCCTCAATACAGATGAAGTTAGTTATGAAGCTCTGGTAGTAATCCACCATCACCAAAAATACCTGTATGTCACGCTTACTGTTCGGCTGAATCATTTTTAGGATATCCTCCACCTTGGCTGGTTTTGGTTTTAGCCCATTTGTATCTACAACAAACCTAAGATGCTCCAGTTGGTCCTTGAAAAAGTGGCATTTGTGGGGCTCAATCTCAATGTTGGCCATGGAAAGCTGGCGGAAAACTCCTTCAAATTAGTAAGGTTTTAAGAAAACATCTGGGAGAAGACGTTGATATTGTCAAAGTACATATGAATTTACATCAGCTTCAAGTCACAAAAGATAGTGTCCATTGCCGCTGGAACGTAGCCATGGCGTTACACAGCCCTTGAGGCATATGGGTCATTTAGAAAAGCCCCTTGGACTTGATAATGGCGCATTTCTCCTGTTCTTCCATGGGAAACTTGATTTGCCAGTATGCTGATATCAAATCCATTGCCAAGAGTAAGAGAGCTTCTCTTAACCAATCTAGGGCATTGTCAATCCGTGGAAAGGGGTACAAGTCCTTCTTGGTGAGACTGTTGAGCTTCCTGTAGTCTATCACTACCCGTTGGTACCATCCTTCTTTTTGACAATTAAAACAGGAGAAGCCCGTGGACTCTTTGATAGTTTGTTTATCCCTTGCTCCAGCAGCCTTTCAAAATTTCTCAGTTACTACTTTCTCAGCTGCCCTAGATCGCAGTATTGGCTGAGACCTGATGGGGGGATGATCCCCAGTGTCAATAAATGGACCACCCCCTGAATGCACCTTAAATTGTATCCATCAACGGCAAAAATCTCCTTATATTTTGAAATTAAGCTATTGCATAGTTCTTTTATTCTTCCAATAACCCCATTAAATTCACATGCGTTACCACCACCATTATTCCAGGCTGCGGCTCAACAGGTAGACAAAAGTCATCCAGTAATCCAAACTTGTGAACCTGAAGGACCACCTTAACTGAGCTCAATTGTAAATAAGTCACTCTTTGATGCCATCAGATTTTTAATGGTTTGTTCTGTAGATTTGCTAGCAAAACTTGATCTCCCCATGTCCAGGACGTATAATGCCTGGAGCACATGAGGCTCAAGCTGCAATTGCTTATAAGGCCTAATGACCTCCCTATAGAGCCTGCTTGGCACTTCCACCTCTAACTCAGTGTTTAGAATCACATGGTGTCTGGAGGGGATGGATATAGGCCCAGCAACTTTGAATAGCAGCTCTTGTTATTTGTATATCTTCTGGGGGAGGTCCTGGCTCTTGTTCTTTAGCCAATGGTAGTGAACCAGAATCACCCTGTCATTATATGCAAGGTTGATATGTCCCATGTGCACCAGATCCTTCAGCAAACCACTGGTGGTAAAGTAAATTGGTATCCACTGCCTCAAAAACTTTGTAGGTCTCCTCCATCATATTGATGACATCCCACAAAGTGTCGCATGAAAGCAATTTCAATTACCATGTCATAAATACTGTTTGGTAGCACTATTTGCCAGAGCTACAACAACAATTGACTCAAACTGCAAAGGTAGCGCGCTGTGCGCTCCCTCAGAGAAAGTGCTTTCTGCTCCAGTGGTCCTATACACTATTTGATGTTCTACATCAGGCTTCAATGTCAACTTCGCCAATAACTTAGTGGAAACTATGTTGACTGGGGCGCCCACATCTATTATAGCGCGAACTTGATTTTTTGCTACAAAATTTTACAGTATTTACAATCAGAATAAGAAGAATTTGACAGTTTAATACGCGAATGTTTAAGGGATTTTTTTCCTGAGGAAGCTCACAATCTTCTCACTAACTTTAGGGGTTTTCTTTGGCAATAGCGTCTACTGGGAGGGCGATATTTACATCTTTCATTGAAGATGCATCTGAGGGTGTGTCCAGCTCATTTGAAGAAGCTTGGGCAAACATTTGACAGGCATATGGCTTTGATTGCTCCTGAGGTCCTTCTTCCACAGCGGCCTTTGCTTGCACCCATGCCAGTATGTTTACCCCTCCAACTGGATGCTATCATAAAAACTCTTCATCATACTGAGGGACTTCTGCTGAATATTCTATGATGAGTTCATGTGATACGTTTGGGGTTAGGGGATAGTGGAGGTAGAAAGTACTGTCTCTACTCCACTCCATATTCTCCCTGAAAGTATTGATTCTGTTGTACGTAGTGAACCCAAAGGTTAGGGAAACACTGGAAAGGTGGCCATGGTGACCAAAATAAAAAATAAATTATACCGTTGGGTCTGCGTCCTTGGATCTCATAAGGTGGTCCAGGCTGATAATTTGATTGTTGGTGCTTAGTGTACCCAGGGCCAGGTCAAAAGGTTGATTGCTGATGGTTGGCATAATTAGGTCCAGGTCAGAAGCTGGGCTGCTGGCAATTATCATAAGTAGGTCTGGATCAGAAGTTAAACTGCTGGGGATAATTTTGCTGAGGACAAGGCGCGTAATTATAATAAGGTTGGGGGTTACTAGGTGGGATCTGAACAGGACGGGAGAATTCCATTTAATAAGAAGGACCAGCAATGTAGGCGGTATGTTTTCGCTCTGTATTGGGTGGAGGGAAGGTCACTGATAGATGGCGCAAAAACTGAACAATTTTTAGCAGGGGTATGTCGTCATCCAAAATTGGGGGGTCATGACATTGTAAAGCTCACGGTATGGCTTCACTGAAGAGGTCATCACAATTCAAACATCGGATTTTATAAAGTCCCTGCCCCAATTAATGTATGGGATTCCTCTGTATATCAATCAGTATTTGCAGTGAGAGTCTCATCACACTGAAACCTCAATGGCCAAGAACTCAGCCTTCCACTGCAACACCTTTGTGGTTTCTTCAAACAACCACAGCACAGTATTCTTCACTTCTTGGTATGTAATGGAAATTTTTGGAAGATAGCAGGTGATCTTGTTGGCACTTTCAACATCCAAGGTGGATATTAACTTTTTTGCTTTACACAGATCCAAGGCTCCTTCTGTTAAAAACTCAAGTTACTTAAAGAACCCATGAATATTCCCATCATGATCAAACGGAGGCAACTTATTGATATAAACCTCCTGAAGAAGCTCATCTGCCTTTTGAGCACAACTTTTATAGCAAGTTTGAGTTCTGCATATTTGATTGGTGCAGCATATTGTGAAGATCCCCTGTCAAAGCAAACCTGATGCAATAAGGCTGGCAACTGGAGAATTTTTTATATTTTTTGTGATTGATCAATGGGCCTCCTGTAGTGAGCACCACTGTTATAATTTCAGAGGTATCTTAGAGATACGCTGAAGAGGTTTTGCACAATGTCAATCCCAATGAGAAATAGGACCAACAATATGAAGATTGTTGTCTTCTAGACAGTGTAATAAACTTGATAAAATATGGAGCAATTGCCCTGACAACACTTCTTTATTTAATTTAATATTTCATAGTAGATCCTCGCTGTTCCTCTCTATCTTTCCTACTAACAATTCCTCTCCTTCAATCTTCTCATCTTTCTCATATATCAGCGACTTTGGTTGATACTGACCCTTTTGCTTAAACTATTCATTTCACCATAATCTCATTCGTTCCAGCAGAATCTACTAATTATTAAATTCACTATAGCCTTAGTTTGAGGTGTCTACTAATTATTTGACATGTGTCAACATTGCATTATCACCTATTTTGGAGGCAATTCACTAAATATTTGTTTAAAGCTTGGTATTGCCCTATCGCCTTATGTCAAGAAAATCTCATCAATATTCATACTACTTGGTTTGGCAAATCTTTCCAATTCCGCCATAACTACGTAGGGCTTTATCCAGTCATATCAGAATCTCAGCAGGCCATAAATATTCTATTAAGTCTCTTGCCATGGAAATATTTATAAACTTTATACATGGACGACTTTACGCCTCTATTCTCTCCTTAACATTCTTGAAGGGGGTAATGTTAATTTATAATTTATTATAAGGCATGCAACCAGGGGACGGACATTACCAAGACTTGAAAAGCTAAAAACTGAATGAACTAACCACTCAAACAGAATAAAATGACCGCCCAAAATGAGTGGGTGAAACACAATGAATGAGAAAACAACCAACCAGGTGGGACAGCGCCAAGGCGCTCAACCCACCATGGCGGAAGGGGAGGGGGAATTGGGGGGCTTATCCTCAGCCACATGCTCCTCCTTGGTGAGAGTGTGGGACAAGAAGGAGAGCAAAGGTGTGGGGTGATCAGCAACATGGGGAGCGAGGATGCTGATGATCGGCTGGTTGAGGAAATTACCTGAGGACAGTAAGTCATTGATGTACCTGAAACAGCAGGCCTCCACCTTAATGCGGAGGGAAGGAAGCTGGGACAATAAAGCCATGGAGGCTTGTGTGACTCTTGGGTTGTCCTGTGAGGCGAAAACCATTTTCTGGATGGCGTCGTTAGCGCGCTTGTGGGAAAACAGAATGGTCTGTTTGTTAGGTGGGGATGTGGATGGCTTGATGGGAAGTGGGAGTTCTGTGGCAAGCGCCGCTACTGACAGCTTGGCCATCTCATGGATGGCATATACATTAGGGTGAGCAGCTGCCGTGATAGCGAGCTGGTAGTCCAAGAAGAACTCCAAGGCGTCCAGCTGGGGGCATAAAACCGTTGAGTGACCAGTTTAGGTTTCTGCACTTGGATAAATTCGTCATATGTGGGCTGTGAGGCTTCAATTATATCACCCATCTCATCAGTTTCAGCCAATGAGGACCATGGGTTCATGCTGAATTCAACATCAGGAGTTGATGAATTGGAGTGGAGTGGCGGGCAACTGCAGAATAATGTGGGAACCCACATTTGTCAAAGCTGATTCCTGATTGGATGAGGCGCAATTGGCGCTGGGTGAGGCGCAAGTGGCACTGGCCTGAGGAAGGGGCTGGTTGGCTGCAGTGGGCACTGAAGTGGAAGCAAGCTTTGGAGGAGGGGGAGGATCATACCCCATGCTGGAAAGGCAGTGGGGTGTGGGGAAAATTGGGGGCCAGACAATGACAGCGCCAGGCCAGAGGAAGCAGCAAGGGAGGAGAATTTATGCTTCAAGTGATCTAACTCAAAGCAGGAAGGACATATGGTCCTTCTGCCCTCAACATGGGCCCAGAATGGGTGGTTGGGGGCAGAGGGAATGATGGCGCAGGGGGAAGCAACAATGCAATTTTTGAAAATTCTGGGATAATCGTGGCGAATGCCTTAGGCCCAGATAGGCGAGCGGCCCCATTGTGGACCACAAACTGAAGGATGGAGTTAGAGCCATACACAGCCAAACTTTCCATCAATTCCTGATGGAGCACTGCGGGGGCAAATGGGTGGGCAACCCTGTGAACTGAACAACCATAGTGGTGTTGGTGGGGAGCTGGGTGCACGTTGTTGGGATAGGGATGGACTTGAAAACCAGGGGCACTGTAGCCGCAGCAGCGGCGTCAGCCTCACAAGTGAAGCCTAGGTCAAATTACCCCTTAAAGGGGCGGAAGTCTATAAATCTGGCCAGCAGCATCACAGCCTGGGCCAGTCAATAATTGCTTATTACTCATATGGGAACAATCTCCTGTACTTGACCTGAAGGCTAAAATGAAGCTTGGAGCGGGGGAGAATGTGGGCTGCGAGGCACAGCCTGGGCATGTGCCAGGTGGATGGCGAGACCCTTGGGCGGATAAAACTGACCCAAGGACTTAGTGTGACTGGATGGACCAGTCCAAGAACGTTTTCCCACCGGATGGAAAACGCTGGGCAGGGTTTTGCCGCTGCCCCCACACTGGAGCAGCTGGCAGCAAATCTGACATCATCAGGGATCAAATGGGAGTGGCAGGCGTAGGATTGATAGTCATTTTTTTACTTTTTTTGAAATAAAACTGTTTAAAAGTGACTTTGAGTGGAAAGAAAGTTGTGAAGGAGGTAATGTTGGCCAATGGATTTCTCAACTAATGGAGAAGAATGTTTTGGGTGCAAAAAGTTTACATATTACTAATAATCTCCCATCTATCTCTTTCCAAATAGTTTAATTTGTAGTAATAATTTACTCCTATCACTTGGCCAAATATGTCATATTGAGTTAAGATCACTACTTTTAAACCCAGTGTAACAGCCCAACTGAAATGGAAGTCCGCTCAAGCACTAGATCAAATTTAGTGCTGCCATCTAAGAGAAAACTAACCCTTTTATATACCTGAGGGGGGTTCTGAAGGGTGAAGATATTTTACCTGTCAATAAAAAACCAGAGCATCCAGTGATTGGCTGAGATTAATATTTTCAAAAAGAATGTTTGGGTAAAATACCAAACTGTTACCGCATGGATTTGTCATACTTGCTGTTGACCAATCATCCTGAAATAAGCTATATTGGGAGAAAATTTTTTTACAAGCTCTGATAGGTCATTTTGTCATATTGTAAGAACCTCATTACCCTTACCTATATTGAATCTAATTTTGCATCCCATTATTAGCCTCTAATTACCACAAGTACCAGGAAAGGTCATTTTGTAAAGTATCGTTTATTGCACCCAGTTAACTTATTGGGAATAACAATATTTGTAGATTTATTTTATAGTCTTCCGTTTATAAACAGCGGCCAAGTATTTTGGCACCATGCATTTGCTAAATCGTTGAAATTCTGCAGATAAGCACCTGTGAGCAACTCCTCGCTAGTATTCCAACAATAATTTATGGTAAGGTGGCAACAGAGTGCCCAGAAGAAAAAGAAGTAAGGTAAAGAAATTTTTTACTTAAATATACTTACTACAACGCTTATAAAATTGAAGTGCCAGGAAATAAGGATTTACAAAACCTTTTTTAACATCAAACCCACTTCTAGTATCAAATCTGTGTATTTTTAGCCCCCAATTGGCAACTCAGTCACACTAACTATCCAGATCAAGTGAGCAAAGGCAAAGGAGCTACTAATATTTTCATATCAAATACATATCTTTTATGAATGTGACCAAGTAAATAAAATAATCTTCAAAAATTGAGGCTAACCAATATTTGATTTTATAGTGAGATGTTTTAAAGAGTCTACAGAAAGCTAGCAATGGATATATGCTATAATCTGCTTTTGTATAGTATAATGTAAAGAAAACCTTAGAGAGTTATATTTTATAATATACCATTTATTATAAATAGTTAAATTAAAACATTCATGAATTAACAAAAAAATAATACTTCAGTTTATCTATTAACTATACTACATATATTTGAAACTGTAATCATATAGTTAATAGAACAAGATAATTATCCACATTGTAGAATCTTCTGTGATTATAACTTTATTATCACATCTAAATTAATTTTGATAATAGATATTTAAACTAACTAAAACTGGTATATTACTATGTGAACTAATGTTGCATCAGATATATACCAGAATCTATATCTAATCTTAATTTATCATATCAAAGTTAAGAAAAATGCATATTCTTTTATTTTATTTAACTGAGGCAAGCTAATCAGGGGGCTGACAATACCAAAGCTGAAACTCCAAGACTAAACCAACTAAAAAATAAAACATGAATTGACCACCATTTTGAAAGTGATACACAAAAAGAAATGAGAAAAGTACCTACCAGGTGGCATAGCAGTAAGCCGCTTATCCCATCATGGCGGAGGGGGAGGGGGATCAGGCAGGTCATCATCAGACTCAGCAAAGTAGCGGCGAATCAATGCTGATAGTAAGAGAGTTGGAGCATCCGCAGGATGAGGGTCGAGGTGGAGTAGATAGTTGTAGAGATTGACAATTTTGGGCCTGAATTAAAGCCTCTATGTGTTTGGCAATATGGTGTTCAGCCTAGATGTGGGCGTAAAAAATGTTCTAATTTCGCAGTATTTGCTCTTGTGGTGCATGTGGATGGGGATAAATCTGCCAGTTCAGCGACATGCTTGACAGCAGTGGTGGCAGATTTTTAGAGGTGTTGTATTTCCTCTTTTGCGGTAGGAGGAAAATTGGAGGGGAACAGGGGGGTCAGCCCTTTTTTAAATTCTGTAACATATTTTGCACACATTTTTTTAAATTTGGGATTATTAGTTGTGGTTACCATGACTGCGGCAAGGTTGTGGTCAGTTTGGAAAAGGCTCTGGGTTTGGGGACATATCAGTTGGTCAGGTCTGGGGTATCAAACTCTGAACTCAGATAAGGTGTTAAATTAATTGAATAACTTGGTGGTGGGACAATTTCACCAGGTGCAGTCATTTCCTCCAATAAATTTTGGGGATTTTGGCTTATTTTGGAAGATATGGTGGAAGGTGATTTTGGTTGGGTAGGTTTTGGGGCTGAAAATTTCTGAATTGAGCATGTGTCCAATCCTGCACCCAATTGGTTAGCATGGGTGTGCATAGACCATTTGGGTTTGAGGTGCTAGATTTTGCTTCTGATTTGATTGCATGGCTGTGGGGTGGGGACAGCCAAAATCCCCACACAAACGCTGTTGGTGTGGCCCCAAGGGTGGAGTTGGCCGTGTTTGCAGGTTGTGGATTATATTGCCATGCCTTTTTGGTGTGGTCCAATTCATAGCAGAGAGGGCAAATTGTGCGACTGTTGTCAGTGTGGGCCCAAAAGAATTGGTTGGGTGCAGATGGGATATAGGCGTGCAGTGGTATATGCTGGGCCATGTTCAGCTGGTGAGGGGTAATGTTAGCCATTGCCTGAAGTGCCTTGAGACATTCAGTACCACAGGTACAATGAATTAGAGGTTAGGGTTTTTGCCATAGTTGGACTACCCTGACATCAACTGCTCATAAGGTGTTTTATGGTGAAGATGTGAGGGGAGGTTTGCAAAGGTTACCAAAAGTGTGGTATTATCTGGGAGGCGTGTTTGGGTGGTGATAATGGGGGTATTTTTATAAATTAATGGAATAGCTGCTGAAGCGGCTGGATCATCTTCAGTGGGGAATCCAATATTGAAATAGCCCTTGTAAGGGTAGAAGTCAGTAAATCCTGCTGGTGCAAAGGTGGCGGTTGCCAGCTCAATTATTGCCTTATCAGCGTACAAGAAGAGACGTCCATACTTGATGCGGAGATAAAAGTAAATATTGGATTGGAGTAGGGCTAGGGGTTGGGGTGGGTTGGGTGGGATTGTGCGAGGTGGAGTGCTAAGTCCCTTGGAGGGACATAGTGGCCAGATGTATTTGGCGGACTGGATGAGCCAGTCCACACGCGTTTGCCTGCTTAGCATTAAATGCTAGTGGGTGGA